>NTPY01000678.1:1011882-1036991 GCA_002922825.1 Brachionus calyciflorus
TAAAATTTTATAAATTTTAAGTAATTTGATAAAAAAAAAAGGAAAATTCAAAATTTTTATCATTTGCTATTAAAACTAAAACAACCTTTAACTTTCCGAAATCACTTCTAAATATTTTGATTGTAAAATTTTAAAAACGTTGGCATAAAGCATTCAACATTATGTCTCTTGCTTTTGTAGAACTAGGTCTAGAATCTTTCTTCGGAAATATGGTCTTAGTTAGCTAAGAAATTTCCTAATTGACCAGGAAATTTACAAAATTACGTATTTTACACACTGCACTGCTCCCGAATTGACGTCGTACGCGTACCCGTATCCAGACCGTACCCGTACTAAAAAAAAAATTTTTTTTTAATTTTTTGATTTTAAATTTTTTAAGAAAGAAAAAAAAAATTTGCCGTACCCGTACTAAAAAAAAAATTTTTAAATCAAATTTAGACTTAAATAAAATTTTTAAAAAAAAAATTTCTTTTTTAGTACGGTTACGGCAAAATTTTTTTTTTTTTTTGTTAAATTTACAATTAAAAAAATTAAAATTAAAATTTTTTTTTTTAGTACGGCTACGAGTACGGGTACGGTACGGTCTGAGTACGGGTACGAGTACGAGTACGGTACAGTCTGTGTACGGTACGGTACGCTACTAGTACGGTACGGGTATTTACTTTGACATATATATGTGATAAAGCGACTGATGCAACAATTTTTCACCATGCGACAATTTTTTTATTGCCAAAAGTGGTAGCTATGCAGACTGATCTCTGAAGATGCTCATTTAACTCAATATGATTTTTACGACTTAGATTTAGATATCTGCCGTAGTCTTTTAATTTTTAATTATGATTTTAAAATAAAACCTTAATTTGAATTTCTTATTTATTTTGGAAGGGGGTGTCATATTTTTGGACAAAGAGGTACTTTTTCTGACAGGGGGTGGGTCAATTTAGACTTAAAGGGGCCTAGTGTTCGGAATTTTTCTAACAACTACCCCATGTAAAAAATACATACAACGTGGTACAACGTGTTTATTGTCAGTAATAAATATGACGGTATTTATCTTTTTTACTTATATGCAGCAGATTTCGATTTCATCAGATTTAGAATTTTTTCCAATTTTAAACCAAATAGATAGACACGCTTAATAAAATTTTTCAATTTTTTAGTAAGAAATAAAAAAATAAAAAGTTCTTTTTTTTATCTTCTTTAATAGACAAGAAAAGATTCACGCCATGATCAAAGTTTTCACTAGCTGGTTTGAGAAAAACTTAATGATAGTTTAATTTCAAGTAACTTTTTTTCTAGCTAAAAAATGACAAAAAGTTTCAAAAAGAAGATAAGAGGTAGAGATAGTATTCTTACTTTAAATAAGATTTATTTTTGAGGGGTTATTGAATCATTCAATAAGCCCTCAAAAATTAATTTTTGACTTAGCAAGTTCTTTTAATTATGTTATTTTAATTTATTAAATGATGAGTGTTATAGGCTTCATAAAAATGAAGCGCCTTTTGTTAAGCAGCTCCCTTCTATTCAGAAAGATTTCAAATAAAATTTTAGCATATTGAGAGGAAAAATTTTTTAAATTTCGACATTCTTCTTATTGGTCAAGTAAAACATGTGTATATCTTTTTCAAGCAAAAGAATAAAAAATATTGCAATCTTAAAAAAAATTTCTCCTCTGTTCTATTAATTTCGCTCAATATGGTAAAAGCTACTCAAGATCGATTTATAATTAAAAATAAAGATTAAGTCTTAGAGATACTTTTTTTTGTTTTTTTGAATAGACAAGATTAGAAAACTTTAGAAAAAGATTTGATTAATGTTGAACAGTTTGATATTTTATTAATCAAAATGCTCAAGAGTCTTATGATGGTTTATTAGATGTTGAAAATATAAAAATGATTTTATTTACTAATTGTTTAGTTGTATTATGCGCACTATCGATATAAATTGCTTTTGTAAAGTTCAATTTTTTTAAACAAATATTTGGAAATTTTCTAGTCGTAGAATTTTTGTCGATAAATCAACTTAATGTTATTGTTTTTTTTGTGCTTTTTTTTCCAATCATCTTACGAAAAAAATGAATTTAAAAAAGAATACAGAAATTCAAAAAAAAGTTTAATAAGATTCTTTTAAGAAAATATTGTTTTAAACACATTTTTAAGTCTCTTTAAGTCAATAAGATTAAAAGATCCCTTTGAAATTTTTTTATTAACACGGAATTGGATCAAATAGTTTCTTATGAACATATAGCCTATTTGAATTCTTTTTTGTTAATAAGCGGTATTTTTTGATGATTCAACACTTTCTATGCATTTTATTTGAATTTTGTGATGTTTTTCGGTAAAAAAAATTTTAAAACTTTTTGAGTACTTAGTACTCTTAGTAAGAGTTTTTTATGCGATATAGCACTCACGTTCGATCAAACAAAAATAGGCCTTAAATACCTAAAATACAGACACCAAAAAAACAGCCTGTTTTTCCTGTGTGTAGTTAAAAGTTACCTAAAAGGCTTAAATCATTTTTCAATTATTGTTGAAATTGTGTACAAAGTTATAAAATAAAAAATTTAGATAACTCGAAATTTTTTTTAGACAATTTTAATTTGGGCATTAGGACAAAAATATTGTCCATATTTCCAAAAAGAGTAATTGTCCAAAAATGCAACAAAACCCACTCCCTAAAGATGAAATTGTTCTAAATAGGGAATACAATTGAATTAAACTTAGTAGCAAAAATTTATGACAGGTTTTTCTGGAATGTTTGATTCAAAATTTAGATAAAATAAATTAATTATTTTTTCTAAGTTGGTGTTTCCAAGAGTGGATCTCATAAGCACCTTTAATTTATTCCTTTTTGTCAATGCTAGATAAAATTTAAATTTCAACTGTTGCGCAATATTTTTATTGAAACAAAAACAATGTTTCCTTTATCCTGTTAATTTGAAATTTTTTAACCGGCTGTGATTAGTCATTCTTACTTAATACATTTTACGTCATCTAATAAAAAGCTTATTTTAAGCTACTTAATTTTATTTTGAATGGAACAAAAATTTACCTCTATTATTAGGCGCTGGATTTTTACAGACTTAACCATATTTTGAACAGTATTTTAAGACAGTAAAAAACTGAAAATAATTTTATATTCTGTAAGAAATTTTAATTTAGCTTTTTTAAAAATAAATTTCAATTAATTAAATCATTAAATTTTTCCTTTTTTATCATATTTAGTGACAACTAAAAATGCAAAAATTGGTTGAAACGTTGGACAAACATAAAAATCTATTAAAAATTCAAAATTTATCGATAAAGTTAATTTTCTAGAGTTTTCAGAGAATTAATTAAAAATATATTATTTTTAGTTAAAAAAAATAATTTATTTAAAAAAAAAATTTCATCAGACATGGGGTAGTTGGCAGGAAAAATTCAAACCCTGCCAGAAAAGTTAGCTCTTTCTCAAAAATATCACAACATTTTTTCAAAAATTACAATTTCTGCATTTAAATTAATCTATTTAAAAAAAATAAAAATAAAAAGATTTGTCGAAATTTATCTTTTATTATTAAACTTACTACAGTTACTGTAGTAACTTTAAATTAGATTAAATTTTTATTTAGGTTCATTTTTTATAAATGATTTTATATGAGTAAAAAAATATTTAAGAAATATATAAAAAATAAAATTAGGAGCTGATGCAGCATTTTTCCTTAATTTAGATACTCTTCTAAATACTTTTATTATAAGAAGGAAAAGATGTATATCTCTGTATGCGCTTCATACGTGATTTTGATGCACACACGGTTCAGCCAGAAATTACGATGCCTTTATATTACAAAAACATTTCTGTGACCATTAGACGAAAAATTTGAAATATTATGTGAAATGACAGTTTCGAGGATAAAGATAAATTTTAATACTTATTTTATGAGTAAAGCTATAGAAGTAAAAAAAATTTCTTGACATAATATTTAAAAAATTTCGGTTGATTCATAGAGTTTCAATTTTTTTTCATTAAGCTTTAGTAATCAGGCATTGGCGCAAAAAATTATTAATTTGAAGAATCAATCTTATTATTTCTCAGAAGAAAAAAAATGAAAAATTAGCATTTGTTTTGAAAACAAAAATTATTAATAAATCATATGTTAAACCAGAAGACAACATTGAAAATTAAAGACTCTAAAAGTCAAATAATACTTTAATAAGTTAGCTTATTTTTCATTCTAAAATTCTTCTTATTCATCATAAATTTGTTAATTATTCAATTCCATGCATTAGGTTCCCTTATATTTTATTTTAGGTTGACTTAATCTCTGTGAAAAAATGAAATTTTATCCGAAAATCCAGCTCTTATATTTGAAACATTTTATGAATGCTGTTTTAAATAAAGTAATTATTAATTACTAGAGTAGTGATTTAAAATGACGTTTTTCTTAAGATCTTCATTTTTTCCATGATTTATACCAAACAAAATATCTTGATTTATTAAGTATTTTCTTCCAGGGCTTCGTCAAGTTATTTAAAATAAATAGTTTAATAAATAAATAAGATACTTTTTGATAATGTCAAATCGAAAAAAATTTTTTTTTTGTAGATTTAGGTCCTGAAATAAATTAATATGGCATTATTAGAGACTTTTTGAATTTTGTTTTTTTCTTTCCCAAGATTATTATCTTAATTAAAGCCAGTTTGTTTTATTTAGCAAATATGCTGTGAATTTAGACATTGCTTTCTAAAAACAATTCAAAATAAAAAAAAAATTAGAATTTTTTTTCCCTTATCTAATTCAAAATCGTTATCACTATGACGATAAGAAATATTTTAATTAAATTTATTTTTTAATTTTTTTTTCGCATTTTAGTTTATCATGTATTTCGTAACATTTATTTTCTTTCACTTCATTTTAAGGGTATCTAAGAAAAAAGGAAATTTTCCAAAGCGTCATTTTAGTAAAAATTTTATTTTTTTCCCCAAAACTATTTTCAAGTTAAAGTTTTTTACCAATTTTCATATTCTTTTTTCTTTTTGATTAACACTGTAATTTTTTTTGGGCGAAGATACTTACGCTAAAATGCGATGATGAAGTAACGCATCCCTAATGCGTAGTTATTTTCATTTTAGGACGTAGAAATTGTCTCTTTTTCGCTTTAATGCGAGCTCCACTTCGTTTTTTATTACGCATTAGGGATGGGTTACTTCATCATCGCATTTTAGCGTAAGTATTTTCGCCTAAAAAAATTACAAGAAAAATCGCTCTGCAAACCACTAAAAAGTAAAAAATTTTGCAATTTTAATTGCGCGATGGAAGCCAGTGATTTACAAAATATATTTGTGTTCCACACATTTAAATACACTTTTATTTTTTGAACGGATTTTTAAAATGATTTTTTTTCATTTTTTACTCAAATGCGACTAACACAAATCTATTATGTATCTCAAAGCTTATTTAATTTATAGCCTTTATTTGATGGTGTGCAAAATTTCAGAGATCTAGCTAGCTTTTTTGCATGTTTCTATTTTATTATTTTTTTCTTCCGAAGAATTAAAATTTTTAAGATTTTTCGTCATAAGGTGATTAACACTAAAATATAATATTTTTATCCAAAAAAACTCATGCAATAATTGCAATAAATTTACAACCCAAATTAAATACGCAATTAAAATTGCAATTTATTTTTGCAGAATTTTAAGTTCGATGTGAACGTTCATGAACTTTCTTCACTTGTGAATATCTCCTACATTAGATTTAGTGACGTTTTAAAATGAAAGCGATTCATTCTAATTATCGTATCTTAAAAATCACAAAATAATTAAATGATTCTTATTTCAAAAGTCAAGAGTGTTTTAAAAGGGTCCTAATTCCCAATCAATCTTTAGTAAAAAAGAAATTTTTATAAATATTAAAATATTTTAAGGTTTCAAGTTTAAAAAACCGCATAATGAAATTCATTCTAACAAGTTTAATGTTTTTTTTCTGAAAGTTTTCAGGGTTATTACAGTAAAGTTTAATAAAAAATTTTTTTAGATGCTTCGGAAATTTAATTCTTACCAAAGTACACATTATTTCCGAATTTCTTTTTTGTTTCAAAATATTAATTCAAAAATTAAAAAAGTAGGAAAAGATTTTTGAGTAACGCAATTCGATTAAAAATAAAAATCGTAAAAAGAAACATAACAGAAATAAAAGCACGTGAAAAAAAGAGAACATAAAAAAGGGTGTTGTGCTTGTAAAATTATATTATTTCATTAAATGCATTAGTTTTGAGTTAAAAATAATTTCTTTTTTTTTTAATATTCAAAATTTTGATTAAGCAAATTAAAATTTTATTTTTCATTCAAAGTTTTATTTTTTCCTTATTTAGAGTTTACATTTTTCACTTGTTTAAAACATTTAATCAATTTCTGAGAGCTTAATTTATAAAGAATTTAGTATTTATTTATTGAGTTTAATGCTCTGTCTCTGCTTTTTTTAATGTTTATATGTGTGTCCTATAGTACAAAGTAAAAAAAAAATGTTACGGATTCTGTTGTTTTCCTCTCCTTTAATTCTTCCTTTCCTTTTCACATGAGAAAAAAATTTTTTTTTCTGAGAAATTCTATGAATAAAAAGAAGGTGTCGAGGAGGAAGGAGAAACAGTCATCACCCAGGTTATTTTTAATCTTATTTTTAAATGCAGCAAATTAATTTATTTTTTAACAAATTAATTTATTTGCTTTAAAAAATCATCTACTAACCCAGTTGGATAAATTTAAAATTACTGTTTTATTTAAATTAAAAATAAATTTTTTCAAAAAGATGTTTCTCGGTAATTAAATTTTATTCTAAAATATTATCTAATTTGGGAGAAACTATTTTATCAACAATTAATTTTTCAAATAAAGACCGAAATAAAGAAATGTTAACAGTACAAAAAATTAATAGTATAATTTATCAACAATAAAAAAAATAAATAAACTATCAACTTTTAAGTTTAATAGACTTATATTCGGAAATACACGGTAAAATATAAAGAAAATGGAAATATAAAGAAATCAGCAAGAAAATTACCTAACGAGGTTTGACTGTATTTTCTCTTGGGTAGCAAATATTTTCCCAAGAATTTTTTTTCCTGAAATTGATGAAACTCACTTAAATTTAGTATACAGGTCTCTAAAAATTTCAGGCAAATTGAAAATTTTAGAATTATAGTCAAACGATTTTGTGCTAAATTAAGAAATATTTTATGAGATTTCAGAATTTTATATTTTAAAAAATGTCTTTTTTTTAAAATAGTCGTGATGATTTCAAACTAGAACATAGAAAATTTGGCTTAATTTTGTTTTAAAAATTCTTTGATTTCGAAAAATAGGAATTTAGGCCTAAAAAAGTGTTTCACTTTCAATGTGAAAAAAGATAATTTATCGAAGGTTCTAGTTTCTTGACAGAAAGTTTCTTTTTTTCAAATTAAATAAATTACAAAAATATTACCGGTTAAAAAATTTGAATTAAAGAGAATTATCTTTTAAAAAAGGTTAAATTTTAGCTAGGTATAAATTGGTCATGCAAAGGGTTAGGGTTTTGTAGCGTAAAAATACTACTTTCGATTAATTACTCAAGTATCATTAACTTATTCACAAAATATTTAAACAATACAGCATGGCCTCATTAAAAAGCAGATTTACATAAAAAAACCCACATGTTCCTTTGCATTTAATAAAAATGCATTTATTATACTTAAAACACTCAAGATTTATCAAAATTTTTAATAAATAAAAGACTTTAATTTTCTATGCCAAACGATAATCTTCTTAAGCTAAAATTTGATGACATTCAATGTGAACTATATTTGTTTGTTAGAGATCATCAATTTCGAGAACACGATTTTTTATTATGGATTTTAATATAGCAATGGGATACCAATAGATGAACTAAAATTCTTTCGTTTAGATTTTTTTTGAAAATTCTCTAAAAGCTAGTATTCTTTATAACCAACATAAAATCAACAAAAAAAATCGCTTTGGGTCCTGATCTAATTTTTCTGATGGTATTTTGACTTGTTTTTCAATTTAGTTAAATTAAATTAAATTTTTCTTGTCATTAACTTTTGCTGGAAGTTTTATTTTATGACACAGTTTTAGGTATTTTATAAGTGCATATTAAAATTTACAGTTTTTTGTTTCCTTAATTATTGTTAATTTAGCCCAGGCTTGATGCACTTATTTCATAAATAAATCTAGTTGAATCGAGATTTATTTTGTCGAAAAATCAGGGTGCATAAATTTTGGGTCTAATTTTGTAGGCTTTAATTCTTATGAAGAGAAGAGTTTCAGCAAATTTATATAAGTTTCATATTTCCATTAATTATAGCTTTTTAAAATGTTCTAATTAGTTTATCTTACTGAAACCAATAGTGAATTTTTTTTTGAAATTTCGTATAAAATAAAGAGGCGTTTAATTAAAAAATGTCGATATTCTTCAACAAAACCTCTAGTGGGATTGATTTCTGTTTAAATATTTAATAATTCAATTTTATTATTGGAAAAAAAAGAGGAACATATGATAGAAAAAGAAATTAAAATATCGATAATCGACATCCCAAGACAACAGGTGAAAAGCTTTAAAAGGCTTGTTCCAAGCAAAAAAAATATAAAGTGAATTTTTATTGAAATCTTTGCTTTTAGTAGCAAAGTTAAATTTAGAACAGATGCCTCTTCAACTTCTTAAGAAAAAAATTCAAAATTATGTCAGTGTAAAATTAAATATAAGAAAGAGAACAATTTTATCTTTCAATTTTTATTTAGGCAGACAATTATTTGAAATAAGTTTGCATAATTTGAAATAAAATAAACTTAAGCGGAAGAGATATTAAACTAAATATTTTTTTTTTGCATATCGTTCCAAAATTTTTTATAGCTAAATTTATTTTCGTGAAAAAGTTTAATCTAAAATTCTCTTGTGTGCTTTTCGATGAGAAAAATTTCACATGAACAAAAATTTTTTTTTTGTTTTGAGTTAATAGAGATACAATTTTTTTTTATTGATTTTTCATGATAAAAAAGTTTTTTTTTTATTTTCAACATGAATATCAGATGGTTTAGGGTAAGCTGTTAAGTTTTAATTGCGTAAAAGTCTTAAGTATTAGATTAGATTAAGTAGATGATACTTTATGAAGATCATAAAAAGCTTGAAAACTCAAAAATTAACAAAAAGCTTTTTTATTTCCATTTGTTAATCGTCGAAAAAAAAATGGAATAATATCATGATAAACTTTTTTTATTTATAAAATTTCTTCCAGTTAAGTGTTTAATAAAGTCACGTTAAAAAAAATTAGGCACATCACGAAAAAATAGTTAAATAGTTTAATTTTTTTAATTGTAAATTTCATTTGGTTTCAATACACTAGAAGACATATTAGGTTAAATAATTCATTCATTTACAATGAATCAAAATGTCATTAAAATGCACTTCTTTTGATAATCAAAATTATTTAAGCTAAAAATTGTTTCGAAATAAGATTTTTAACAAAAAAAAAATGATATATTTATTGTCTAGGGACCTTTTAAAATTGATTTGTTTCTAATCTTTACTTTTGTACAAATAAAAACCTTTTAATGACGTCATATCTTTCGGCTTTTAATTTAGTTTCCTCTCAGTAAAAACAGCAAATTACTATCTGCTTCCCTTTTATTTAATAAAACCTTGATTTTTATTTAGGATCTATTTTGCTTTTTAGCTTAATTTGATGTTTTAGAGAATTTTTTTGAATTAAGACCTTTTTTTTAACCCGAAATAGCTACATTTTTAATCCTAAAAATTATAAGTTTGTTCTTTATTTCAAAAATGTCAGTTTTCAGAGAATAAAAATTCAGAGTAATCAATCACTTCTCGAAATAATAGTTATTTTTTATTTTTCTAAAAAAAAATTCCAAACTCTAGTGTCTTAATTAAAACTGCTACTAGAATTATAGAATTTTTAAAAAACTTTTTGATAAACTTTAAAATGTTTCTAGGATTGTTAATTGAACTAGATTTTGTATTTTGAAAATTTCCAGTAAAAAATCAAAAGTTTGATGATTTGAAATATGGTTCAAAGTTGCTTTGTTTTTGAAAGTTAAATTAAAATTTCATTGTTTTTGGATTGTTTAAAGATATAATACAATACTATATTGGAAAATTTAGAAATTTCCAAAAAAAATGATTTTCTATTCGAAAAAAAATACTTAAAAATATTTCCCTTTATGGCCCAATGGTTCGAGTCTTTTCATGTGGGATATGGAATTTTGAATTAATTATATAAACTAGGGATGTGTCGATCTCGATCAGATCGATCGAAAATGTTCTAGATCGAGATCGCTCGATCATAATATTTTAGAACTCGATTACATTTTAACTTACTTTCTATTCTCTTAAAAATAAAATAGAGAAGAAAACCCATTATTTTTTAAATACGCGCCAATTTTTTCTAACTGTTAACACTCAAAGGCCCGGCGGGTTTTTTCGACCCGTTTTTGTCCTTTAAAGTTATCTATTGGTCGAAAAAAAAAATTGTTCGAACTCAAACTTTTCCTAGCTTATCTGAAATTAGGAAACCTTTTTAAAAAATATGAATTTGATAAATTATTTTTTTTACCGGAAAAAAAAAATTTTATACTTAAAGGACCAAACGGGTTTTTTGAACCCGGTGTTTTATTTTAACCGTTTCGATTGTGAAAATTAAAAGCTTTAAACTTAAAGCTTGAAAATTTAAGTTTTTACTCCTATTAAAACTTAAATAAAAAAATCTAAAATTCTTTATAAGCGTAATTTTCCCTTTTTATCCTCATGATCACTGAATTCAATAAAAAAATCTGGGTATCGGGAATGAAGTAGAATTTGGAGAGGGTAAAATAAAAAAAATATATTAAAGTTGATAATTTATGAATTTAAAAGGTTTTTTGATAAAGACAATTTGTAAAAACCGAAAATTGATCAATATTTCCAAAAAAGATGTTGACTAAAAAGAAGATAAAAAAGAATTACTGATTAGGGTTCTCACACAAGGTACTAACGGTTATGGGAGCACTCAAATTTTGTTATAATGATCAAAAATGAAAATAATTAGGTAAAACTATGTAAAAAAATCAAAATCAAAATTTTCCAAGCAGCGAACCCCTAAAAAATGTGACCAGTATCTTAATAAAAAGTGAACCTATTATTTGTTTGTTTCCATACAAATTTATTTTTTAAATCCGTTCAATGACGCAAATATTGAATCGAAATTACCAAAAATAGCGTAAAAGGTTTAATAATAACCTAAATAAGTGAAATTAATTTATTTCATAAAAAAATTTAGTCATGAAACTCTATAAAAGATCGAAAGGTTAAAAAAACCCGCTTGGTCCTTAAAGGTCTAAAAAAAATCGGGCCTTTGAGTGTTAAAATGATATTTGAATTATTTACTATAAATAAATTTCCTATTTTTACTTTAACAAATTTCATTTTTCCAAAAATGAATTCAATTTCAAAAAAAATCAATTTGAAAATTGCACTCTGTCCAAACACTGATACCAAGATAGATAAAAGAGTTAACAGAAGGTTTATTTAATGAACAGAATTAACAATACAGCTAATTTTCGAAGTTTATTATTAGATTTTTCAAATAAAAACGTTTTTACTAAAAATTATTTTTTTCGATCATGATAGACGATTAATCGAGAAGTTCATCCGGATCAGGAAAATCGACCGATCAGTAAAATAAGCTGATCGGCACATCTCTAATTTAAACTATTTGATTAAAGGGTCTGATACAGATTCGGGTCTGTTACTCCTAACACAAAAAGGTTTCATAATGAAAGTTTATAAACTTTCTTAGTTTTTTTTTCTATAGTAAAAAAAAAGCATTAAAACTTCATGAGACAAAGACGTGATGAAACTATTTAGAAAAGATAAATTACTCATAACCTTGAATATTATCCTTATCGAAAAGAATAGTAACGAAAAATAGAATGTTTAAATAGTCGGACGAGCTTTAAGACAAAAATCGGAATAAAAGTATACACTAGAAGTTTCCAGAGTTTAAAAAATCTCAACTTAACTCAATTTTATATATTTACTTGGAAATTTTTATAACTTTGGCTCAGCATTTTATTTCAGTAGCTTATTCCAGCTCAATCCATTTAAGCGAAAAAACTTTACTTTTTCCGCTAAAATTTGAATCAAAAACAATGAAAAAAATGTGAAATTCAAAAAAAAAGGAATTTTTCTTATTTCATAATTTCTTAAAGTCTAAATGGTAAGTTTTCTAAACAATAAAGTTTTTAAAAGCAATGAGAAATTACAACTCCAATTTGTAATTAATTTTTTCTTCAAAAAATTTTTAGTGTCAAAATTATTATAATTTTAGTAAATTAGATTTTATTTTTAAAAATACCTAAGGAAAACTGATGTGATTTTTGCAAAATCAAATTTTTTTTGTGGCGAAATATTCAATTTAATTTTTTGGCATGACATATCCGTATAGGATAAAATTATTAAATCAATACTTTTAGTGTTACTAAGTAAAAAAGAATCAAGAATATTGTTTTATAACTTTTGAATAACTACAAATATGTCTGTAAAAAATTAATAATTCTCAAAATAATGTCGGGTTTTTCGAATCTGTCTGTGGAAAATTTAAATTCTAGTAAAATTTAGATTTGTTTAATTTTAGACTCATTTAAAAGATCTAGATATTTCCTATAAAACTCAATAATAATTATAAAATAAGACATTTTTAATACTCAGTAATTAAGATTTAAAATTTTTTGAGAAAAACAGTCGATATTTTGAAAGTTAATATTGATAAAATACTATTTCGACAAATCTTTAAAAAAAAATTCCAAATAAATTTGCGTAATTTTAGTTCCCTAAAGGACTATGAAAATGGGATGGTTTATGAAGGCTTTATCATATTTAAAATTTAAAAAACATTCAAAAAAATATTATAAATTCAACGCTGATTCAAAATACATGTTTTTCATTAAATTAAATTGTTTAAAATTCTGCATACAATTATGGTCTTCCAAAACTTTCGAAAATGAAGGTTCAAAAACGTTCTTTAACTTTCATGAGGTCTCAAAATTTTACAAATATTTTCAACATCTTTCTACATTTTTTCGGCTTTTTCATTATGAAAAATCATTACTCGTTTAGGTTTTTTCATGCAAAAAATTAACTTATTATTTCTGCATTCAAAATTGTTTGAACATTTTTGAATGAAAATATTTATTAAGTTATTTGAAGAAATTTGAGCCTTCATTTACGGAAGTTTTGAATGACTGAGATTGTATAAAACTGTACTTCTCGGTAAATTATTCCAAAAAACAAATATAAAAAAAATTCTGCATTATTCCAAGATTTAACAGACTTTGAAAAACATTTTTATTTAAAATTTTCTTTATTCTATGACTTTCTGTCGATTTTTCAAATAAGGAAATATTAATTAATCTTTTTCATATTTTATAAATTTTTTTTTAATTTCCGATATTAATAACTTTTAGTTTAAAAATAATTTCTTACAAAAAAAAAGGAACATTCTTAAAACTTTAGAGTGCTTAATAGAACGTCGATAGAACGTGATCTTAAGCAATCAATTTTTTTTTTATAAAGTTAATTCTTAGATTAAAATAAAGAAAAATATTATTAAGTATCTATTATGAATTCTTTCTAATGCATGAGAGCTATTGTCTGTTAACTTGCATGATTCTAAACAAAAACTAAAATTTTCTTTAATTATTAATGATTTAGGAATTCAATAATCTTTTTTTACACTGAATCATTTTTATTTAAAAACCCTAGACTTATTTAGTTTTCTTTTTTTTTATTCTTTAAAGAGAATTTTTATTTTACGAGAAGATCTAAAAACTCATTCTATTATAATAAATAATCTCAACTGACAATTTGCATTATCAAAAAAATGCAAATTTTATTATGCTTATTTTTGGCTGAATTAAAAAAAAACACAACCAACAAAAAAATTTTTTAAAAAACAGAATTTTCTCTTTTTTTTCTTTTTAGAGATCAGTTAAATTTTTGAAATATTTAAATGTAAACTTTAAAATAAAAATAAACAAATTATTTAAATTTTTGAATCCGGTGCTTAAAACTAATAACAAAAAAAATAATGGAGACCCAAGTAACCAAAGTTTTTTTAGTTATAAAAATTTTTTTTCTTGAGTTTAAAAAAATTTTTTTTTTTAGTCTATGATTGATGATAGTTTGAATAGAAGCCGGAACAATAGTTATCCCACATCTAATACGTTGAGTATAAATTCCATTCTACCGGCTTCGTCTTCGGTATCATCATCAACCAATTCAATTAATTCTATAAAAGAGGATCCGAAAGAACCAAAATTGTCTACTTCTTCTGAATCATCTACTTCCTCGACAACATCTTCAGCATCCTCATCTTCTTGCTCATTTGTTTCTGCATCTATCAGTCCCGATTCAAATAATTCACAATCTTTGAAATTTAATCAATCTTCGAATCACTTGGCTTTACAAAATTCTCCCGAAATTCTTAAAAAATCTGCAACTCTAACAAATGCAATTAAAGAAACAAATTACAAACAGCAAAAAGAGAATTATCTAACTGAAAAAAAGCGTATTACTAACGATATTATAACAGTCATGAAGGACGAAAGAATTATAGTTCTAGCTGATTGGTTAAAAGTTAGAAGTAGTTTAAAAAATTGGATTAAATTATATGTTATATTGAAACCCGGTATTATGTTATTGTTTAAGAGTGATAAAATGAAAAGTGGACATTGGGTCGGTACAATTATTTTAAATTCGTGTCAATTATTAGAGAGGCCTAGTAAAAAACATGGTTTTTGTTTTAAATTATTTCATCCATTGGAACGATCTATTTGGGCCTCTAAAGTAAGTAACTTTTAACTTTTAATTTTTTATCTACTTTAAAATTTAATCTAAATGTATTTAATTCATTCAATTAATAAATTTAAAATTTGAAAATAACCAAAAAAAAAACGTGTTTTTTTAAAAGTAAAACTAAAGATTCTTAATTTCTCATTCTATCTTGAAAACTAGATATAATGAGAAATTAAGAATCTTTAAAGGCTAGTGATGGTCCAATGTTTCGAGTCGTTGGATGGATGATCTGGAATTTTGAATTAATTACCGAACCTAGTTGATTCAAGGGTCCAGGTTCAAGTCATTACTCCGCCACAAAAAAGTTTCACCCAAATAAAAAAAAAAGAAAATTAACAGTTTTATTCACAAATTTATCAAAACCTTTTTTTTCCATCTTGAATCAATTGTATTTTTAGTTTAAAACATTCACAAGTATCCTCATGTAAGAAGGTCTGAACTTGGCCAATTAACTTCAAGCAAGTTCTTTAAATCTTGTGAATAACTTTGAACACGTGTCTTATCTTTTTAGAATTTTTAAAATTTATTTCATGAAAATTTGAGTTTTTTAGGGATATCATAATTTTTAGTAAACTACGATTTTCATGTTAAGATGGTAATATATATTGTAAGATAATTAGTTTTGTTCTATCACTATTGAAAATACTGTTGTGGCCATTCACGTGTTTTATTTGTGAACATTCATGAACATTTACGATTTCACAGAATTTCCAAAATTTTGTAAAAAAAAATATTGTAGCGAAATGCGAAGTGCGATAAATTTCCTTTCTTATTGAATAAAATTTATAGTGAATTTCTATTAGAAATATCATGATACCATATTTGTCTAAATGCACTATTATTCATTTTTGTACAGTCAAACCTCTTTGAAGCAAACTCATGTCGGATAGGAGAATATGCCCAAAATTTGATTAACCGGAGTTAAGATAAAATACAAAAGTCCGGAATAAAGGGAAGAATTGTATTAGAATTTGAAAAAAAAATATTTTTTTAATTTGACAGGAGAATTGAATCTAATCCGGCACTAAAAAGTCGGAATAAAGAAAAAATTAAAATTGAAAAAATAATGCAAAAACAGGGCATGTATAGATTCGTTAAAATTCAAAAAAGCAGCCCATAAATTTCCAGATGTTGATTAAAACAGCAGTATCCTAATTAATGAGAAAAATGAAAGAAACTCAAAGCTATTGTGGCTATATTAGGAACATTACAGTTAAAATTTTTCAAAAATATTAATGTTTGCTTATTGTAAAATAACCTTCTTTAAGTTGAACAGTTAACTACAGTACAAATTAAAACTAACTTGTACGTTTCTTTTCCTTTCCTCTTCCTCAACTCTTCCTCGACACTTCTTCAACTCTTCCTCTTCTTTTCCTTTCCTTTCCTGAGAAATGAAAAGGTTTCAAAAAAATACGTTATAAAATATTAGTTTTTATTGAATGTTTTCTTCAGAGGAAGAGGAAAGGAAGAGTTGAAGAAGAGTTGAGGAAGAGTCGAGGAACAAAATGCATACAAGTTAGTTTTAATTTGTACTGTAGAACAATCATAAAGCTAAATATTGTTATTATCGTGAAAACTTTAAAACATTTGATTTTTTTTTAAATCAATTTTAACGTTATTTTTTTATTATTAAGGGTCCATCTGGTGAAACAAACATAAACGTTCCATATATTTTATTACCAACATTTTACTTAATTTTTCGAGCTCCATCAGAAAAAGTAGGTAACATATGGATGGAAGCAATAGAATTGGCCTTAAAAACAAGTAACTTACCGAAACCATTGACAAATTCAACAACATCTAGTAATTTAAACGAGTCTTTTCGTTCGACTAAATCAGCATCTTCAAGTCAAAAACAAATAAATCCAAATAGTAGTAAAAGAGACTTAAATGATACTTCATTTACACTTCATAATTCAGTTAATTCTCAAGTTGAAACAGATATTGAAAATAAACATTTTAAAGAGATATGCGACAAAGACGAAGCTCAATTAAGCGATTCAGATAATGGTAAAAATAGCTCAGATGAAGCGTGCTCATTGAATAGCTCAATTAATAATGATAATATAGATGAAGATTATTTCTACAATGAAAATGTTAATTGTACTACAATCAGCTCAAATGGGGCGAATGCAAATGACATTCAAAATGGAGTTATAGATAATTTAGTCGACCAAACTCTCAATCGATCTAATTCAGAGGATTCCAGATCTAGTAAAGAAACAAATTATGTTCAGGGTCCAAAAGAAGAATTCGGAGAAGTAATTTAGTCTTGTACAACTTAAAAAAATTATTTCAATAAAATTTTTTTTTAAGCTTGGAAACAAAGGTCAAACTGAAGAAGTAGCCGAAGAAAATCGTAGTTTAATTTTTCATTTAGTTAAACAAGTACGTCCGGGTATGGACTTGTCGAAAGTAACACTACCAACGTTCATATTAGAACCGCGATCATTTCTTGAGAAACTATCGGATTACTATTATCATTCAGACATTTTAACCGAATCGATAAATAATGACGACCCTTTTGAGCGTATGAAATCAGTTGTCAAATTTTATCTATCGGGTTTTTACAAAAAACCCAAAGGATTAAAAAAACCTTATAATCCAATTTTGGGCGAAATTTTTCGCTCCTATTGGTATAATCCTAAAACAGATAGTAAAACTTTTTACATTGCAGAACAAGTTTCGCATCATCCGCCAATAACTTCTTTTTACGTATCGAATCGTAAAGAAGGATTTTGTATTTATGGAACTATTTTAGCCAGGTCGAAATTTTACGGAAATTCAGTATGTGCAATTATGGATGGTAGTGCCAAATTAATATTACTAAACAGAGGCGAAGAGTATAATATTTCTTTGCCATATGCAAATTGTAAGGGTATTTTAATAGGTAAATTAACTATGGAATTAGGTGGTAAGGTATCAATAGATTGTCCCAAAACAGGCTATTCAACTGAAATTGATTTCAAATTAAAACCATTGCTCGGCGGTTTAGAAGCCTCGAATTTAATTGAAGGTAAAATTAAATTTGCCAAAGAGACCGTGGCTGTTTTGAACGGTAAATGGGATGGTGAAATAGTTTTACAAGATAAGCGCGAGAATAAACAAATAACTTTATGGAAACCGGATTTACAAGTAATAGAATCGCGTTTGAAACGGTTTATTGTTCCTTTGGATGAACAAGAAGATTTTGAATCGGAAAAACTATGGCTCAAAGTTTCCGAGGCTATAAAAATAAGCGATCAAAATTTAGCAACTGAGGAAAAATGTAAAATCGAAACAAAACAAAGAGAAGAGGAATTTGAGAGACGTGCCAAATTTATTGAATTTAAATCTAAATTTTTCACTTATGATTCAATAAATAAAGAATGGTTGTATAATTATTCAGACTTGAGACCATGGGATCCTCAAAATGATTTGTATCAATATGAATCTAATTTTAAAATATTGACTAAGACAAAATTAAATCTTAAAGTTAGAACAGATCCAAGAACTAGTTTACTAACTCATTGCAGGCATCGATTAGATCTTGAAAAAAATGTTATGCCACCGAATGAAAATACCTATGCAATATTTCAAGATAATTTTAATGAATTAAAAAATCGTATCAATCAAATTGATATCAATTTAAGAAATTTAAAAATGAGTTTTGAGTCGAGTGACAAAGTAACGAGTCAACAAAATTCAAAGTTTATTAGAGAAAATAGTCAGTTCAAAATGAATGATTTTTCAGCTTTTCTAGTCATATTGGGCGCATGGACGTTTGGTTTGTTAACTGCCTTAGTATTTAGAAATTATATCTAGTCTTTCAAGTTTTTTTTTTTTTTAATTTATAATTTTTTTTTTGGAAAATCCGATTATTTTTATAAATTTTATCTTTTTTTTTTCTAATTTTAAATATTTATTATTGAATGATTTTAATATTGGGTATTCTTTTTTTTCCTCTTAAGCTACGAATTTTAAGAAAGTCAATTTTCTTTGGAAAGAAAATTAAATTTTAAAGGTTTACAGTTTTTTTTTTTAAATTCAATATTTATTCAAACAATCTATTTTTGTAATTATTTCTCATCTAATTTAAAAAAACTTTAATCTTATGTAAATTTCGAAAAAATAAAATTTAATAAATAAATCTTTAAATCAAGCCTAAATTTGTAATAGAATTTCATTGCGAAATGCATCATTTTGAAAAGGAATACAGTATATAGTCAAACCGAAGCATACTGACTTTATCCGAGTAACAAATTTTCTATTTCCTAATTTGTCATTATCTTCGATAAAACCACCAACAAAAAATAACCCCTCGAATAAAAAATACCTCATACAAGAATAAGATCACTAATCATTTTCCAAATGATTTTCAATAGGATAATCGAGTTCTTCTTGCATTTACTAAACCAAGAATTAGACTTTTCGCTCATCTTGAAATCTCTTGACTACCAGGTGAGTGGTAATATTTCATTTCGACAGGTATTATTAAGACAGGTAACTTTTTACTAAAATTATTTTGAAAGAGTTTTTTACGATAAATTAATTTGGACAATATGAAAAATTGACGAAACTCTTTTTGACAAAGTTTATTTCGACCAAATTTTTTAGTGTTTAATTTTATTATTTTTTTCTGTACAAATATTAATATCAAAGGGTTATATTAAAGAATAAAAGCTTAATCCGGTATTTAAAAATTTGTCAGAAATTTTAAAAATACTGCACTGCTATCAATTTTATGTCGTGCCGTAGCCGTAGCGTAGCGTACTTGGCCGTACCATACCGTAGCGTACCAAACTTGCGTTTATACTGAAACAAGAAAATACATCTTTTTGAACACACCCTTTTAAAAAAATTGTTTTTCAAATGACCTGCTAAAATTTTTTCTCTTGAAAAATAGTAAATTTTTTTGGGCAGGTTGCCAAAACGAGAAACAATAGTTAAAACCAAAACTTTTAAATTCATTCTAGTAACAAAAAGTTAGAAAAACTAAAATTACATTTTGACGTTTTATCAATTCTATATAAAACTTTCTATAATTTTTGTGAAATTAAAAGCTTTTTGTAAAAGAAAAAAAATAAAAATTTACAGTAATTTTTCAAAAATAATTTCCAGTGAATTTTCAAAATTTTTCATAATTACGGGATGTATACAGGATTCGAAAATATCAAAAATTAAACTAGGGCTTATTAGGAAAATTGGATTTTCAAAATACTTAAAAAAAATAAATTAAATTTTTCATGTCTAAGGTCGATTTTTTATCTAATTTTAAAATTTAAACTGATAATGGGCTAAATTTTTTTGGAAATTTTTTCTAGATCGATCTTTAATTTTTTATTCAGTGTATTCACAAAATGTCCCTCACTTTGATATATTTTCTTGTTTCAGTTTTAACCCAAGTATGGTATGCTACGATCAGGCACGCTGCGCTACGGTACGGTACGGTCAGGTACGCTACGCTACGGCTACGACATTAAATTGATAGCAGTGCAGTATCAATCAATAGTTTCTTTCTGGTTTCTTTTAGACCTTCAGTTGAGATTTACGTGATTATGCTACATTTAAACTGTGTACAAGTATTTGGTCCTCTTCTTTTCTTAATTTTTATAAATGACCTCCCATTATGTATTTTAAGGGCTTTTATTGAGCTTTTTGCTGATGATACAACCTTAGCAAAATCCGGTGAAAAATTAGAAGAAATTTTGAAAGATTTTGAAAGAATAATTGAGGAT
The DNA here is from genome assembly GCA_002922825.1 of Brachionus calyciflorus. Classification (NCBI taxonomy): domain Eukaryota; kingdom Metazoa; phylum Rotifera; class Eurotatoria; order Ploima; family Brachionidae; genus Brachionus; species Brachionus calyciflorus. Next base: position 1,032,477 of record NTPY01000678.1, read on the forward strand.
TTAAATGAATGGTGTTATTTTAATAAGGTCGATATTAATTGGAATAAGACATTTTTTATGATTTTTACAAAAAAAACAATTGAAATCCCTAAAAAAATTCAAATTTAGGGCGCGTCTATTGATGTCGTTAGTGAGTTTAAACTTTTAGGTTTTACCATTGATAATAAATTAAATTTTATGAAACTAGATTCTGAAGTCTGTCTATCTGTAAATAAAAAACTTTTTTCCATCAAAAGATAATTTTATTTATGTACTTCAGTTAAGATTCAATTTTTTAAAACATTTATTTTACCCTATTTTGATTATGTTTTTACACTGATTTTATACTTTTCTAAAGAAGCTTTAAAACGTTTAGCGAATTGCTTTTATTTGTGTATTTATAAATTACTTAAAATTAATCTTAATACGTCGAGTTTTAATGATTTAAATAATTTGTCAGAAAAATATGGTCTATTTGCATTTCAGCATAGAGCCTTAGAGAGAATGTTAACATTTTCTTACAAAATTATTAATTTTGCTAACTCACCGCCACTATTGAAAGAAGAATTGGTCAAAAATGAGACCAGAAATCTGAAATATGATTTAAGAAATAAAGACCAAATAATTGAATGTTGCTCAAAAACAAGTAGTGGTGAGAGGACATTTATATATTTTCATTTATATAGTTTCAAGATTGTCGAATTTATTCGACAATCTTGAAACTTGAAAAAAAAAACTTGAATAAACTAATTGCTGAATCTAAAAAGCACAATGGATGATGGCGATGATGATGAAACAAATTAACTAATTTAATTTATAATTGATAAAAAAATTTTATTGAAAAAAAAACACATTCAAAAATTTTTAAGAATTTCTATTTACAACGAGTGATTTTGAAATTTTTTAAAATAAATCCTTTTTAGTTATTTATTTATCTGCCTGTCTGTCAATGGAAGCGAATGAAGAAGCTCAATTGGAATCTTTAAAAGAAATATTGAAATTTTTTTAAACTTCTTTTTTTTTTCAAATTTTTGAAAAATTACCGGAAATACAATTGTTGAATTTTTTTCCGATGCTATTGCTGTTAAAGTTTGTAAATAACGTAGTTGTAAGGCTATTGGTGATTGGTTTATTACTTCAGCTGCTTCTTTTAATGCTCTACTAGCTTTGTGTTCTCCTTCAGCTGCAATTACTTTTGCTCTTGCTTCTCGAGCTGCTTCAGCTTCAGCAGCCATAGCCCTTTGCAATTGAACTGGAAGTCGAACGTCTTTACTAGATTAAAAAATATTTTATTATTTTTTCATTTTAAATTATTTTAATTTTCTTACACTTCTACTCGTTCTACTCTTACTCCCCAGCTTTCAGTACAATCATCCAAAGCAGTTTGCATTGAATGAGCTATGGACTCACGATCAGATAGAATTTCTTGTAGGGTTTGAGTACCTAAAACGTTTCTCAGTGTTGTCGCTGCTAATAATTGAGTCGATTTAGGAGCATCTTCAACATTAGTAACAGAGATTATCTTAAAAAATATTTAATTTAAAATTAAGACTAAAGTCATTAAAATTAATATTTGATTTACTGGGTCAAAAATTCTAAAATAAACTACTGCATCGACTGCAACCGTTACCGAATCTCTTGTCAGAATCTAAACAAAAAAAACTTGATTTTCTCAATTTTCTTTTTTCTTTAAAAAAATTATTTAAATTACCTCTTGAGGTGGGACATCAAAAGTCACAGTTCTTTAAAAAATAAAATAAACAAAATCTTGAAAATAATTATGATGATTTTAAAATTTACCTTAGGTCAACTTTGGTGTATGAATCAATACAAGGAACAATAAAAAACATTCCTTAGAAAAATAAGTTATTAAATAAATAAAAAGATAGTTTAAGAAAGAAGCCCATAAAAAACTAATTTCTTGGAAAAAGACAAATTCACTATACCTAAAAATTAAAAATTAAAATCTGACTATGTTTGGCCCTAATAACTAATATCTATTCTACTAAAAATTATCGGAAGTTATTTTGAAGAATAAAATAGTTTTCAAAAAAATGTTGATACAGTACAATCCAAAACAAAGTTAATGATCTGTTTAAACAATGTTTAAACACAGCATAAACAAAACTAACACAACACAAAAACATTTTAAAACATGTTTTGGAATGATTTCCATTTGAAAAGAAATAAACATGTTCCAAAATGTTTATTTATTGTTTTGTATTTTTGTTCTTTTTGTTTCGGTTTTGTGCTGATTTGTTTCGAAACCGTTTGCACACTGTGTAAAGATTGTTCATGTTTTCATAAACTTTGTTTTGGATTGTACTGTATTATCATTATATATTTTGTAAATTTTCGCAATCGTCGTATTGAAGTAAAATAAAAAGATCCTGAAATTAAATATTTGAGACTTTATTAAGTAATAAAATTAGAAATAGATTGAAATTCATAGATGAGGAATCATGAAACGAGACTCGTTTCCTATCACATAAATTTTAGTCAATTTTTTGTGAAATTGAAAGTGAAATTTAGTACAAAAGTAAAGTACGATTATAAACAAAGTTGAATAACTTTTATTATGGACATTACAATTTAGTTCTGTAAATAGTAACATCTAAAACATAATTTGTTTCATCTAAATTTTACCTGTGCAAAATTATTCTGCTTCTGTGCATTTTGCAGACCATTTTCAGAATTTATATCTAGATGATATAAATTATGTATCACATGTTACATTTTGCAGAACTGATTTTTATTACTAAGTTTTTAAATATTTTTGTACTACAGTACAAATTAAAACTAACTTGTACGCATTTTGTTCTTCGACTCTTCCTCGACTCTTCTTTCCTCTTCCTCTGAAGAAAACAATCAATAAAAACAAATATTTTATAACGTATTTTTTTGTTGAAGCCTTTCCTTTCCTGAGAAAAGAAAGGAAAAGAAGAGGAAGAGTCGAGGAAGAGGAAAGGAAAAGAAACGTACAAGTTAGTTTTAATTTGTACTGTAAAATGTCTACTAAATTATTCATTTCTGATGAAATTATAATTTGGTACAGAAATCCGGTTAAAATATATTTAATAACTTTGTATGAAACCATTTTTGTAAAATAATTTATGAAATATTGAATTTTATAACAAATCGAATTGTTAACAATTGGAATCAACTGACTCAAAAAATTATCGAACTTTAATAGTTTTAAATCGAAAACTGATAGATTATTTTTAAAACGTTTTTGAATTAACTTTTATAATTAATTAGGACTCTGCTTGTTTTAAAAGCCGCAATAAGTACTTTTATTACTACTAATACTATTCATTTTGTGATTTTACTTTAAAATCTCTCAAAGATTTTTCCATATTTAACTGATTTTAAAGTTTGTGTTTTTTTTTTTAATTTTTGACTTACCAGGTCCTTTTGCACCACCAGGTAAAATTCTACCTAATCGAAACATAACTGCTCTTTCATATTCCTGAACAACCTAGTAAATTTCGAAATATTGAGTAAATTTTATGCTAGAAAATTTCCATTTATAAATTACTTTTAAACAAACAGTTAAAGAAAATGGTACAGTAACAACTATGAGAACATATGATAGAAACAATAAAATAAATCCGCACCATCCGATTCCATCACTTATCGAATCAGCTTTAAAAAAATACAATTCAGAAATAAAAAAATTTTCTAAGAACATTTTTATTTTTACTAGTTGAAATGAGAACTTGTTCTCTAGACATAAATTTCCCATCGGAGGCACGGCTGTTTTGAGTGTGATAAAATCCGATTTGAGAATGGTGTGGATGATGATCAGGCGAATTTTCCTGTGATGAATTGGGCTTCCGTAGTATTGATTGTTGTTGATGTTGATTTTGCTGCATTTGAATTTATATTATAATACTATATAATATCGATAAATAGGGTTGTATATTTTATTTTAAAATAATTTTTTATCAAATTTTTTTAATCATTTAAAAATAAATTTATCTGAACAAAAAAAAAATTCTATTGGAATAAAACGCATAATTTTTCGAGCAACAACAAAAATTAAACGAATAAAAAATAATTTTTAATAAGTGGAAAAAAGCAATTTTCTTCGTTTAATTCTTTTTTTTTTGTTGTATTTTATGTCTTAATAATGGATCAATCTTTCAAAATTACAAAACTTATCCAAATAGAATAAAAAGAACAAGTCACGGCATTTAGACTTAAGTAAAATCAGTAGATTATAAGATTTTCGTTTATTTGCTTGCACAAAATCGAAATTTAAAGTTTTAAAATAAATAGTAGAAAAATTTTTTTCCAAAATGACTTTAAAAATAAATTGATATTTTTTCCTCAATTGGACAAAAGAGCAATTTTTTTTCTAAGCTACCTTTTTATTTTTTTTTACGAGCCAAGAAAAAAATAAAGGTTTTTATTGATTTTTCTAAGTAAAATAAATTTTACAAAAAAAATAAAAATAAATGAAAAAAGTACAATAAGCGCAAATATTAGCTCGAATAAAAAAAAAATTTTTTGGTTTTTTTTAATGAAAAAAAA
>NTPY01000678.1:1037038-1060552 GCA_002922825.1 Brachionus calyciflorus
TAAAAAAAAAAGATTTTGGTTTTTTTTAATGAAAAAAAAAGTTTCCTGATTTGAATAAAACAATTTTTTTCTTAAAATTGAGTCTACAAAAGCTAAAATTATCAAGCCGAGCTAATTGTTTTAAATTGCTTTTTTATGAGCTAATTTTTGTAGAGTACCTTAAAAAGAGTCTATATTATCTTTTAAAAAATATGCTTAATTAAATGAACTTAAATTTGTAATTTTAAATAATTTTCAATCAGACCAAAACGATTTAAAAAAAATAATTTTTTCTTTTTTAAAAATTTGAATTATTAATACAACTTTTCCCGAATGGGAATAAAAACTGGAAGTAAATATTTAATTAGACCTAGCAGATATTAAAAAAAAATGCGTTTATAATTTTGAATTTCCTTAAAAAAGTAATAGTTCTCTTAAGACTACATTTTTTCGTGTCCAAATTGTTTTTTAAGATTGCAAGTCATAATTTTTACTTATTAAAATTATTGAATCTTCTGGGTCATTTGATTAGCTTGTTTACAAGAAAATTAAGTTTTTTAAAACGATTGAAAGTTTTTATAATTCAACAATAATTAGTACAATTTTTGTTGCTGTTAGCTTTTGAAACCGTTATTCATAAGATTTTGTAAAAAAAATGAAAAAATGGAAATAGTTTGTAATTACGTCCATGCAGAAGGTCGAGAGAACAAATCCTGTGCGAGTCAAAAAAAATTCAAATGAGGTTTCCAAATTATCTTCTGGTGTTATATTGGGTAAAACAGGTGCCTAACCCAACTTGTGGTCATCGGAACGATTTTATTTACTTCTCCAAATTTGGAGGTTAATTCTATTCAATAAATAAATAAAATAAACCAAAAAATGAGGATTTATTTGCCCTTTTAAAATTAAATTTAATTATCTGAATTTTTTTCAGCTAGAATAGCGCAATTATAAACAAAGACTTATTTAAAAATAAATAAGTTAAAATATTTATACCAAATAATTAAGGTAACCGTACCGAACTGAACCTATAGGAACCGCACTCCAAAAAAAAAATTTTTTAATTTTTTCGCATGCCTACTCAGATTAATATTAATTTTATTTGGTATTAAGAATTTGGTGAACAAAAAGTTCATAATGTCGAAATGACCCGAGATTTCTTGATAAAATCTATTTTAATTAAGATTTTTTCGATATGTGAAGTCAGTTTTCAGAAAGATATAAATAAAAATTTTTAAAAGAATCATTCGGTATCGCTACTTAATAATTTAACAAGTTTTGTGTTACATCCTTGAGAAGAAAAAAAAAAAAATTTTACATAAGATTATGTTTTTACAAATTGAAATGAATAATCTTACGTAATATAAATAATAAACAATATTAGCGTAAATTAAAATTGAATTTTAAAATAAACAAATTTTTTTTTTTAAAGAAAAATTCGCTAATACTCTAATTAATTTTGAAAATTTCTATTACTATGAAAAATTGGAATAATTTTAAATTGAATTCCTATTTTGTTTATTTTTATTAATAAAGCAAAAGTCTAAAACATATTGATATTTCTGGATAATCTATATCAATTATTGAATGTCAGCTAAAAAAGATTAACGGATATTGTGGATATAATTTGAAAAGGTTGAATAGACACAATTGAATATACTTGATATTTTTTAAAAGGCTTCCAACTAGTGGTTCAAATTTGACACCAATTTTAGACGAATAATAAATTAATTTTGTGAAAAACAAAATAAATTCAGCTTCAGAAAATAAAAAATTTTTTTAAAGATTTTTGATTTAATTTCCGTTTTAAAAAAAAATCTTAATTATAAATTAGTAATGCTGAACAGTACTCTAAAAGCTGGCTTTAATACAATTGAAACCATGTTATAACGATTTGTAATTATTTTTTAGAATAATACCAAGACACTAAGATTAAAGCCAAACATAAGTTTTTGGGCGAAATGTCGGAAGTTTATATTCAAGTTTTTGATCAGTTCTTTCGATTCGCTCAAATCGAAATTTTAAAAATTTTTATGCAATTTTTTAAAATAGATTTAGTCCATTGTTTTATATTAAAATAATTTTGTTTTATTGTTTTGAATTGAACAAATTGATCAAAAAATTTGATTAAACCTGTTGGAAAAATGATTGTGAAGATGAGTTAGACCCGAACGAAAATTTGCATACGAAACTCTTTCTCTGCAATTTTCAAAATAATTAATAAAAAATATTATATAAAAATTTTCTGTTTTTTTAAAAACGACATTATTACGAAACGGTTCACGAAATTGAATCGTAAAAAAAAAAAAACAAAACAATTCAACTTTTTCTCCAATAAAAATACAATACTGGTCTATTCTAAAATGAATGTTCGTGAACATTCATAAACGTTCCTGATTCATTTTTGGAGAATGGGAAAATCTTTATTTTTAGCCAAATTTGACTTTCATATTTAAAATTTTTTCTGAATTAATTTAATGAATTTGTTAAATTATCAAAAAAATAATGTTCGTTGACCTTACCTACAAATAAATTGTTTCTTTTCCTAATCTTAAATAATTTTTCTTTTCACTCAATAGCTCAAATCTAAAAGTGCACTATAATTCTTAAATTCCATTAGCGAAGTTTTCATTTTAGTCATACCCTTAAAAAAATTCTATGAAGACTGTGACACATGAAACTTCTCTTAATTCCTAAAAAGCCTCTCACGTGATTAAAAAATAAAAAGATTTTATAAGCAATCTGGTCTTTTAATTTGGTTTTTGATAAATAATTTGACAAATTCATTAAGACAGTCAATTTTTTTTGCTTAAAAAAGATTTTACCATCCTCCAAAAATGAACGTTCGTGAGTGTTCATTTTAGGAACATGTTAAGTACCAGTATTGTAACTCTTGAAAATATTTAGTTTGCAATATATCAGGTAAAAAATTTGTTGGTAGTGCGTTTTATATGTTTTTGGTAATAAAACCGTCACTTCTGTTTTTAATTTTTCAGGCTTTATAGAATCTAAAAACGGCTAATCTTTAAAAAAGATAGTTAATTTTGTTAATACAGCACTTGCCTCGAAAAAGAGGCATTACCATTACCATTAACGTTACTGTTACCATTACAATTTTCGAAAAAAATACCTTTTATAATTTTTTTTTTTAGAAATATTTTTTTTTGATAAAAGATCGGTAAAAAATTTAAAAAAAAATATTTCGAAAAAAAAAATTATAAAAGGTATTTTTTTCGAAAATTGTAATGGTAACAGTAACGTTAATGGTAATGGTAATGCCACTTTTTCGAGGCAAGTGCTGTATATTAATTAAACCAAAGCATTCAAATTTCAGTTCTTTAACTAAATTTTATAAATTTAATTTTTCTCATGAAAAAAAAGTGAGATTTACCTTAAATCAATTTAAAAAAAAAATTTCAAAAATATTTACAACATACAATTAACTTGATTATTATTAAAATATTTTGAATTCTAGAACTATGCCTAAATTCAATCATGGTATATATTCATTAGAAAAAAACAACGCAATTGATTTTTTTCGTTTAATTTTTGATCTAAACCTATTATTAATATATTAAATAAGATCTCAAATTAGGTCATACTTGATGAAAAAGGGAACTAGTAATAAGTCTCTAATCATCTTATATCATATTCGATTAATTAATACAATTATTAAGAAAAAATCTATGAATTCTAATACATAGTATTTATGTGAAACATTGTACTTCTGACTTTGGTATAGTAAAAGAGAAACTAACAAATAAAATAATTTGGTATTTTATTGCTTTGTTAAAAATTGGAAGCATATGAAAATCCGATAAGAAAAAAACCTATGCTTGAAAATAAAAAAAAAGAGAAAAATTTCAATATTTGTTAGCAATAAATTTTTAAATTAAATAAAACATGTGGTTCAATATCAGGTTCTATTACTAATACTTCTAATCCCACTATTAATAAAGATAAAATATATATTATTATAACCCTAATTTTTAGTGCAAATTAAATACTCTGAAACTAATACTCGTAATCGCAAACACTACTCATTTCGTTTATTTTATATTTATATAATAAAAAATAAGTTATGGAAAAAGTACGTGATAAAATACCGAAATGGAAAACATATCTTTAATTCGAAAATTAAATATATTGATATGAAAATAAAAAAAAAATTTGCATGCTCATAACTTTATTTAAAGAATTCGGATAAATATGACATAAACATAATACACAATAACTCAAATTTTTATTATTTTCTTTTTTTTTTTTCTATGTTCGTTTTGAACAATTCGATTCCTAAGGAATAAAAGGCTCATAAAAATACGCTGTCTCTTTATCCTATTATTTGAGAAAGAAAAAGAATGAAAAATTTCAAATTTTTCATTGTTATTGAAAACAAAACAAAAAAAAAATAATCATATCATTATTTTCAAATAAGTCTTCCGAAGAATTATGCTGTTTTATTTTTCATTAAATTAGAAATTGGAATAATGATCAAGAGAGTTACTCATACAAAAAAAAGATTAATATTTAAACTAGAGGAAAACCCAATTCTTACAAATAAGATTTCGCCAAGATTTTATGGCTGTTTAAAACCATTTTCCACAAAATATTATTTATCAAAAAGAAAATTCGTCTTAAGGAATTAATAGATTGCTCTTTTTTATTCCAATTTTTAATATGTTTTAATTTTGCTTTTTCATGACTTTAAGATCAATTACTGAAGATGATGGCTTACTAGAACAGGGCCCGTAAAGTAAAAACACTGAAAAATGGAGAAAAAATTTTGAAAAAAGTAGCTTATTATGTAATTCTCTATTTACATAATAAGCTTTTTTGGATGAATAATATTATTACACACTTTTGGGTGAATAATTTGCTTGATATTTTTTAAATACTAATAAATCGAAAGGGTTCCGTCCTTTTTTCTCTACCCAAAATATTCTAAGTAAGAGAATCCTTTCCAAAAATATTGGGTATTTTCTAGTCATATGTGTCTTTAATCTAATAAAATCTTTATTGCATATTTTACATGTATCTTTTTGTGTAACAACATCTTCTACTATCTCTAAAGTTCTATCAATTCTTAGTAAAAATTCCCTCCTCTTCGTCAGAATCTGTGTTATCACTGTCATCATCCTTGTCGTTCTTCATCTGACGCATCAGTATCAACTAGCTCTTTTGAAGTAAATTTAATTCTAATCACAACCTGTTCTATACTAGAATTCTGTGGTGTTTTTTCAATTTTTGCTTTTCTTTTCTTTAAGCCATCTTTAACTTCAGCGTTATCTGGTAAAGTTGTGTTGGAAACCTTATGATGTGAAGCTTTCTCTTCTTCGTAAATTTGTTGAATTGGCTTGATTATATTTTGTTCCAATTTTGTTTGAACATTTTTTTAAAAAATCTTTAATTTCAAAATACAGTCTACGCTCGAATTTGTCACGGCACATATTTGTCCCATTTCATATTTATCTCTAAAAAATTCAGGAACGGAATTCTCTTAATATAAAAAAATGTTAACTTAACTTCGAATTTATCCCACTTTTTTATCTCATTATTCATATTTATCACTCAACTTTTTTCCTACAAATATACTAGTTTCATTTAAAAAATATTCAGATTTATCCCGCCCTTCTTTTATTTGAGAAAAAAATTAAAATGGAAGACACAATAATAAAAAAAAAGGTCAAAAATATGCAACGAAAAAAAAATTGAAATAATAAAGTTTATAGACAAGTCTAATTTGTCATTATCTGATATTGATGACAGATTCAATATCGATCGTACAACTGTTGGAATAATTTTAAAAAAACGCCATATCTATGAGAATTTGGAGCAGCCGAAAACCAAACAATTTAAACTACAAAAAGGTGCTTTTCCACTTGTGGAAGAAGCTTTGTTTAAATGGTATGGTGCTGCTCGAAACGCTTTATTCGTTTAATAAAATATTTTATATAGAATTCACTTTAGTCCCCTTTCGAATTTATCCCGTTTATCCTCAGGAACCGATCGTGGGATAAAAACGAGCGTAGACTGTAACTGTCATGTTTAAGTAAACATTAAACTTTATGATTTTCGTTTACATGACTTATCTCAAAAGGTTCGATGATATTTGGATTGAAAACACGTAAACTAATTGAGGCATAGCATCCTGGCGTTGTATAGAAGAACGAATCAGAAATTTTACGTTTGTTTTTCAAATTGAATAGTTTTTCCATCGACATGATGGATTATTTCTGTAATCGGATAATTGTCCTTCTTCTATATTCATTTGTTTGGAATAAAAATTTGAAATTTGATTCAGAATTAAAACTTTTGAAATCAAAGCTGTCGCCATTGTTGCAAAAAATATTTAGTTTTATTCAGTTTTATTTTTGTAATGTAAGTTCTCTCCGAGAGATTTTTCCTTTATAGCATTATTTTGGGGATAAATATTCTTGGTAGAGAAAAAGTAACTTTTTTATACCCAGGGTTGGACATTGAATGCAAATTGAAAAATTTTTATCCACTTAGTCACAAGAAATCGAAAGCTCTTTTCACAAAAATAACTTGATCTAGCCCTAAAAATATGAAACAAATTAACAGTTTGAAGTTTGGTTGATTCTGTCTCATTTTATGCGCAATTTTGACCTTCAATTTGCATTCAATGTCCAACCCTGTTTATACCCAATATTTTTTTGGGTCTGAAAAGGATACTTTTTCTATACCTAGAATATTTTGAGTAAAGCAAAAGAAGCTTAACTCTATCGAAAAGAATTATGAATTTTTATAGCATAATTACTCGGAAAATAAAGTTTTGAAACACGATCATCTTAACAAAGCTAGCCTTTTGATTAGTCTAATAGTATTTAATATAGGTGATTGTAATCAGCGTAAAATTTATTCCAATCAAATTTTCAAATTAGAACTTTGAGAAAATTTTGACTGAAAGGTGATTCAAAATCATTTGTAATTTTTTGGATTTTAATAACATTTACATGTAAAATACTTGAAAAGCCCTATTGAAGAAAAGTTGAAAAAACAAAAGAATGACATCACTTACTCCTATATTATACTGAAGAACATGTTAAATAATTTTCATTTAGATTTTGTTTCTAAACTACGTAAGCGGAACGCGGAAAGTGATCTAAAATTCAGTACCTAAAATATGGATGCAAATTTTTTCCTCACGTTCTAAAGAGTGGAAACGAAATAAAAAATTCTAAAGTTTCATCGAAGCTTTAAGTTAAGCTTTTTTTCGACCAAATAACTTTATTATGAAAATATACATTCCAATTAAATTTTAAATTTCAAAAATTTGTAAATCATATTTTTAAAAATAAAGAATTATTTTTTAGATTATAAAAATTTTAATCGCATCCTCCAAAAGATAAATGTAAATTGTTTAAGAGAAAAATGAGTTATTACTTGAATCCCTATACACCTTGATTTTTTTTCTTTGATTTCGAGATGATAACTGCTAATCATCAACTTGTCAAAAAAAAAATTCGCTTTCTTTAATAGCTAACGAAAAACAATTCTATTCCGTTTTTTGTTCTACTTAACTAAGATAGTTATATCAATTTAAAAAAAAAAACACTCATTACCTAATTACTTTAAAATTTTCCTAGACCAGTTTGAAAACCAAATATTAAAAATAAAAATGCTTTAGGTCAAAGAACTAATCTCTTTTTTTCAGATTTTTTGACAACTAATCTTCGGTTAATATAAAATTCGGCTTGGGTTACTTTTGTAACGTTACAAAATTTCATAACGTTACAAAATTCCTTTTTTGAAAATTAAATTTTGTAACGAAAAGTGTGATCGTTACAAAATTCCTTTTGAGTATATAGAATTTTACTACGAAAAAAAAGTAAAAAAATATAAATTTTCTTAGAAAATTAAATTAAATCATTAATTCTTCATTTGAATATCTGTATCTTATTCTGACTCAAAATTGTCATTAAGTACATTTTCTTTGAGTTTTTTCTCAAGTTTTAAAAAAAAACGAATGTTCGAATTCCATATTTTACGAAAGTATCAACAGATATTTCTTTATCCCTTAGAATCGCAATATTTGGTTGCAATATTGGATCGTTAATAGTTTCTAATTTATTTCTAAGTGGAGGCTTTTAATGTTAAGACAAACATATAGTTAATAAAAAAAATATTAGATTTGACTACACTCAAATGCAAATTTAATTTTAAATAGCATTAAAAGTTTCAATAGCATCAAAATGCTTCCACATTATATTAAAATGTGAGGACAAAATAAGTCATTGAGTCATCTCCTTTAGGTAAATTAAACTAAGATTTAAATAATTTTTTTTTGATAATTTTTTAAAAATTAATTGTAACGTTACAAAAGTACTTTTTGAAACTTAAGTTTTTTTTTAAATATAACGCGTTACATTTTTCCTTTTTTGAAAACGTTACAAAAGTAGCGTTACAAAAGTAATCACGACGTAAAATTCGAAGTTTTTTTGATTAGTAAAAGTGCTTCTTATTGGGTGAACTTAATTAACAAAATTAAAATAAAAAGATATAGAGATAAACTATCAACTAAACTTTTTAGTTTAAAATTATGAAAGGAGTTTAGAGTTTTAAGTCTTTATAACCGCCTTTGGAATTCGAAGATTTTTTTTTAGCGTTTTTCATCGTCTGTACAATTTGTTTTTAGAAAGAATTAAATAAAAGATAATTAAAAGAGTTTAATCTAAATAGTAAAAACAAAAAGAATTTAATTGAGTTTTTCATTTCGAGTATCTTTTAAAGAATATATATTTTTATAACATTCAAAAGATAATACCTAATAAGTTTAAAGGAGTAAGTAACTTAGGTTTTAAGGAACCCTAATTAATTAGATCTATAATAAAATATAATAAAGGACATGAAGTTTTATATTTTTTTTATAAATTTTCATTACATATTGATTTTACAATTGCTCTGAAAAAATTAAAAAGTAATTAAAATATTTTTTTTTAGATCATTGAAAGTTATTGAATTGACAAGAAAGAGAAGAAAAAAACTACTTAATGTATAAAATTTTCGGAAGAATTAATAAAATTCGAAAATTTCCTTAACGGAAATTTTTGTTGTTAAATTTACATTAAATTGATTATTTGAAATTAACTTCTATTTGAAATAGATTATTTATTTTTTTCTCCCTCATAAACTAGCTTTCTCTTTTTTTTTTCTATTAAATTAAAATATTGCAAATTTACGAACGAGTTAGTTTAGTTATAACATGATTGTGCTTAGAGTCTTGAAAAAAATTTTTTTTTCTCTTTAAATGATCAAATGAGCACTAAAATAATTATTATTTGATGTAATTAATCATCAAAAATAATTTGAAATAATTGTAATGAAATAGATTAGTCGATAGATATCAAGAATATAGAAAATACCAGAAGTACATGGAGATTTGAAGTAATAAATCAATTGACAAGCAGTGGTCACAAATAATTTGACAAAAATAAAAATTGTCATAAAAACTTTTTTTCAAATTTTTTTCCTCTAAATTTAGGGATAAATTTCTAAATTTTATTCTTCGTACGGCATCTATATGTAAAATAAATTAATTTTTTCAAATCGCTGTCCGTAAAATCTGGGAATACTATTAAACCAAAATGCTTGCCAGAAAATTCGAAGAAATAAATTAAGGAATCTTTGGCAGTATATATCAATTTTAAAATTTTTTTTGATGAGTTTGTCTCGTATAAATAATTTTCGTGGAAAGATACTCATTTGCTTAACATGTTATCATTTGCTTTCAAAACTGCTAAAATGATTTTTATTTTTATCTCCGAATTTTCTGAAAAGCATTACTTGTAAGAAAAAGTTAAAACCAAAGGAAAGAGCACTAAATAAACCATGAATTTTTTTTAAATAAAGATTATAGTCTCCCATCCATATTTTCGTATAGAACTTGAACTTTTAAATGAAATGTAATTTTTGACAATTAACAAGGCTTTTTTCTCTTCGAACAGCTGGTCTTGCGTTTATTTTACAAAAAGAGTTGTTTAAAATGAGTTTTAAATTTTAAAATATCATTTAAATCTGGCCAGCATTGCTGAAAAAAATTTCAGATAAAATGAATAACAGTGGTCACTTAATAAAATTGATAAGAAAATGATGTTGTTGGTTAGTTGGAAAGGCTTTGAAATTACAAGTGGCTATGATGAACAAGAAGAAAGATCAAATCAAAAAAAAAAAGTTTCCTTTTTTAGTGTGGCAAACTTGAAGAATAATCTTTTTTAAAATAAAATATTAAGAAGAATTCTCATAATTTAAAAATCCCCAAAATTTTTAAATTTAGAAAACTATTTTAACTTTATTTAATACATTTTTTTGAAAATCGTAAATTTACCGCGGTAAATGCCCAGTAAAGTTAGGTAAAGTTATATTACTTTAGCTTAAAATCAACTCCGATTTTTCATTTTAATTTAAATTTTGAAAATAAATAAATTTTTGAAACTTTACTCGTTAATAGTAAAGAGTAAATAAATAATTTACTAAAGTAAAGTAACGGTAAAGTTGCATTTACTTTCGATAAATCTTCCTCGAATGGTCTCAGAATGATTTTTTTAGCATAAAAAGCGGTTTTTTACTGAAGATTTTGAAAAGTAAATAAAGTAAATCATTATTTTCTATTTACAAGTAAAGAAAAGTAAAGTTCCCACCCCTAGAGCAAAGTTATATAGGTCAAATAGCGCTTCGGAGTCTAATGGTAAAATCAAAGTTAGCCAACCGTAAATTAGGCTTAAATTTTATAAAAAATTATCATTTTTCGCGAGATTCTCCCAAAATTTTTAAGTATTCGAAGTAACTTTAATAAACCATTAAATTTTCATTTTTGGAAAATTTAAAAATAATTTACTTATTAGAATGTTAAATTATTGAGAGCTTGAATCGCAAATTATGATAATGTAAACTGGAAAAAAAAACTAATTAAAACCCGATCTAGTTCAAAATATCCTCAAAGCCTTAAAATCAGATATTTTCAATAATTAATTGCAAATTATCTACAAACACTAAAGCAGATGATTAAATTAGATTAAATGATGAACTTAAGGATTACCTTAGGAGTTTTCGATATATTTTCTTTTGTAAAAATAAAAAATAAAATAAGTAGGAAAAAATAGAATTTTATTAAAGCTAAAAATGGTTTTAAAAATAAATCATTGTATCATCGGTTTTATAAAATAAATATACACATCTTGTAGTATTTTCTTTTGAGCATTTTTCTAATTGAATATTTTCCGGTAATCTAATTACGCTAATTGTTATTGTGTACACCAAATATTAAAGCTCAAAATTCATAAAGAAAAATAAATAGAGATCTCTCATTCGTCAGAATTTTTATGAATCATTTTTAAGATCAAGCGTGAAACATCATCCGGAAAACCATTTTGTATGTCAGTATCTAGGTTATTTGAATATTTCTTGTTGTAAATCTTGATTATTTCATTTAGATCTCTCTAAAATAAAAATAAAAAATTTTAAATCAATATCCGAGTCAAAAATAACCATTCAATTTGATTTTCAAAAAAAAAGTTTTAAAAAGAAAAAAATCTTTAATCTGGTTGTCCATGCTTTTAAATTGTTCATTAATTATTCATTTTGTATCTTAATTAGTAATTCCAAGGTTTTAGGTTAAAAATCCCAAGTCTATCCCAAATCTATCATTTATTTCAATTTGTTCAATTTGACATGACTTTTAAGGCTGATCCAACTATCATATATTTTACTTTTAAACAATTTTAGTAAAAATATGACCAATGTTTTCTTAAAACTTTTTTAATATTTGATCTTAAACCTTACCAACAAAAGAAAAAGTATGTTTTAATTATCAGGCATTTAAAGATTTGAGTAAAGTTCATGACCAATAAAAATTTTAATCGTTTTTTATGAGTAAAATATATGATGGTTGTTTCAGATAATTGACCAGTACCAACTTTTTTATTTTTATACTTTTATTTTAGCTTTAAATTGCTACAAAATGTAACAATTTTACTACATCTAAAGGGACTAGTCAATTTTGAACCTACGTGAACTCAAAATTTACATACAATTTCAAAATTTTAAAATTTCAAACGTGGTGACATAAAAATTTACAAGCTCCTAATTCGCAGTAAAAAATAAATTCATACTACACTGCTATCGACTTTATGTCTTACCGTAGCATACATCACCGTAACGTTGCGTAGCGTACTGAAATCAGATAAATAAAGACAAATGAGATTATTTTTGTAATTTAATAAAAAAAACTATTTTGATTATCATTAATTCTTTTTTATTTAAGTTATTTAAATTAAATTATAAAATTACACAAAAAAATTTTTTCAGGGTAGAAAAAGTTTTTCTAATTTTTAGACTAAATAATACCGTAAAACCTAAACAACATAAGATAATTTATGAAAATGATATTTTCCTTTGAAAAAATTAGAAACTACTATTGGTACAAACATGATTTGTACCGTCTTTCAAAAAATGTATACAGACATAGAATTCAATACATGGTACAAAACCGTAAACAATAAATTTTACTTACTGCAAAAAATGGGGGTTTACGGTGATTTCTTTTCAAAAAATTTATGAAGGTCTAAATTTTTTTTTATCTGAAAATTTTTTTGCTTTCTTATTTGCACATCACATTAATAATGTTTTATTCACATTAATAATGAAAATTAATAATGTTTTTAGGGTTTTTTGAAAAAAAATCTATGGAATTGCCTACTAATATTTGGTAGTCCCTTGTTTTTTTTGGAAATTAACATTCATATTTCTAAAAAATGCCGAAAAAATTTTTAGACTTATAATTTACTTAACTTCTGCTTCTTAACAATAAGAAATTGATCAATAGTGAGTTTTTTAATCAAAAAGAATTAATCTAAAATAAATAAACAATTCAAAAAAACTTCAAATAACACAAAAATTTCCAAATAACAAAAACATCCTAAAATTTCATTTACTTGACACGCTAAATACCGTCGGGTTTTTCGAACCTTTTTTCATATATTTAACCCTAATAACTTCTTCTAGGTTATTTCAGTTTTATTTTTTCAGAACTTATTTAAAACTAAAAAAGTAAAATAAATTCACGAATTTTAGGTTATAAATTTATTTTTTTTCCGAACGAAAAAAAAAATATCGTTAATTACCGTCGGGTTTTTCAAACCCGTCTATTAAAAAACCTTGCTTAAAAAATTAAAAATGGGATGATAGTTGTTAGATCTAATCAGAAAAGGTCTAAAATTCAATCCAAATTTTAAATTTTATTTCTAGAAAAAGTTTTCGATTATTTTCAGACAGCTATTTGCCTAAAATCTTTTTAATGGTCTTTAAGGGTCTGATGATCCCGAATAAGCTGGTTATCATAGAAAAAAGAGAGATATTAATCTAAAATGTGAATATTATTGATTATAAACAAAAAATTAAAGCTTATAAAATTTATGAATTTCTGAATGAAAAAACTGATTCAAACGAGCTAGTGAACGAAATTTCCAAAGGTATCACAAAACAAGATATATTGGATCTTATCCTAACAAGAGAGTATCTAAATTGATGTAATTTGTAAATTTTTAAGAAAATTAAAGAGAATACTACCCAAAAAAGTAGATCTTTTTTTTCAAATAGCATAGAAATGTCATAATAAAATTGTATATAAAACCAAGAAATTTTTGAAAAAAAATTTCAACTCTCCAGATTCTGGTTCATTTTTTGATGATGTGATCTCTTCTTTATGATAAAATAAAGAAATATTTTAACTTAAAACTGCCTATTTTTAAATAAAATCAAATAAAAAACATCTCTAATCTTTTTGAACCACAATTTTTTGTGAAAAATTAAGGACGGGTTCGAAAAACCCGACGGTAATTAACGCTATATAAAAAATTTGGTAATTTGCGTGTTAATTTACTTTAAAAGACGAAAAGTAAATTACAATACATCATTTACTAGTAAATTTAAAACTAAACAAAAATTAGTTGAAAGTTGAATAACCTCTTTTTACAAAGATAAAAGTGAGTCAGCTACAGGCCCTTTAAAATAAAATTTAACTAACCTCTGATTGTATAGCCAAAAGGCGTAAAAATTCTGGTTTATTTCCTTTGAAACTTTTTTGTATCTTTTCGGTTTTATATGAAATTGGATTCGCTAAATAAGTTTGAATAAATTTGACTGATTTACACACTGGTTTATACAAATCAGATTCGGAACAAATTTCTGAGCCGTATATCTAATAAGAAAAATTTCAAATCAATTAACAATAGAAAAAAAATTGAGAACTTAAAATTACTTTCTGATATGACTTGAAAAAAATTATTAATTGTTTTCTTGAATATGTCCTAAATATATTTAGGAAATCTTCACTCGTATAAGAAAAATCAGTGCCTAATGACTTCACATCTGAATCGACTCGTTTATCATTTGATTTTTCATCATCTAAATTTTCATTCTTTTAAAATTTAAATTTAAAAAAACAAATAAATAAATTTAAAAATTAAAAATAAATACTTCAATAAATGCAAGTAGAAAAACTTTGATTTCACCTTCAAGCTTATTATCTATTTCAACGGATAAACTGGAATCTATTTTGCTCTCAAAAGCACTCAATAAAGAATTTCTATCCTCTGAATCTCGACATAGAAAAGCTTCTGGAATAACGACAGCAGCTTCGTTAGGATCCTAAAAATTTAAATCTATTACTATTAATGATTTATTTTTGTTTAGAATTTGATTTTTGAATTTACGTAAAGTGATTCATAAATTTTATCAATATCCACCGAATTGGTATCAGTAAGTAGTGCGTTAATTAAAGGTTCAAATTGTTTGTCCATTACTTTAATTAAGCCTTTTTTCAAGTCCTTAAAATTTATATTTAAAAATAAAGAAATTTTTTTTTGGTATTTTTAATATTTTACTGTTTCATAAGCTTCTTCATAATTTTTTTTGGTCTCCATTCTTTCATAATAATTTAGTTTAACTAAAGTTTTCATTAATACTACATCACCTCGATCTTGCTGATTTATAGCTTGGTTCAACATTTTTAAAGCATCTTTATTTTTCTATTAAGATACAATTAAATTTTTAATCCACTAGAATTCAATAGCAAAAAAAAATTACCGTGACTTTACTGCGTTCGTATTTCATGTCCGGTAAAGACTTCTTGAGGTTTAAATTTCAATTTTAAAAAATTGGCTTATAAAATAAAGTAACATTTACTAGTTTTCTGTGTCCCATTCCACGTGGTGTGTAGAATTTTTTTTCACTAAATTTCAAATATTTTTGATGATCTTCGAATTCTTTATCCTAAAATTTAAGATTTATAAAGCAATTGGAAATTGTAAACTTATCAAATATATGAATACCCATTGTTTATTACTATAGACTCCTTTCGTATTTTTAATCTTTTTTGCTAATCTTTCGTTTTCAGCTTCAACACTAGTTTTAGCTCTGTTTCGAACTGAGTCCCTGCTTCTATTAAAATATTTAAATTTTATTAGCTTTTTTCTTTCATCGGTTAAATATGACAACAGTTTTTTTTAACATTACTAAATTTAAAAGCGTTTTTAACAACGAATTAAAGTGAAGGTCAAACATAAAATAGTTCATGCTTAAGATTCTTTAAATAAGCTTTAATTTTAATTCAAAAATGATTTGATATTCGTACATTTTTTTTTCACTTTTATTTGATTTTAAAAGCTCAGCTTATTTTTAAATTTCGAAAATATATACCGCATTTTTCACTTCCCAAAAAATTTTTTTTTTCCCTATTTGATGCGTAGGAATAATTCGAAATTTCGAGTTTAACTCTTTTAACAGATAAATGAAAAGCCTTAATTTGAATATGAATTTAAGAAATCTAAATGAATGACTAAGAATAATCGTTAGTAAAAACAAAACTCTAAACTAAGGTGTTCAAAGATTACTAAATTTTTTTAGCTCACTAAACAAAAAAGCGTGAACAAATAAGTATTTAATAAAAAACAAAAAAAAAGTCGTACTGTTTAATAGCGTCCCTTTTAAATAAAAAATTCAATAGGAAATTTTTTTAAAAGAAAAGTCGTCAAAATTTTTCATAAAATTTTAAAAAAAAATACTTGTGTTTTTCATATTCATTATTCCAAATATCAGGATTTTTGTCAGATTTAATTTTACTAATTTTTTTTTCAATTAAATTAATATTTCGGTCAATTTCATCTTGATATTCTCGATTAAGCTATTCAGTCATTAAATTAAAAGAATTTGATTTTAGTTTAATTGAAATTTTCAAAGTAATTAACCAACTTGAACTTTTTTTGAATTGTTTAAAACTATCGGAAATTTAATCGTGTCGACTTTGGTCTTTCGATTTTTAATATCGTTAATCTATTGAAAAATTATAAATTTTTTTTATTTTAAATTTCAATTGAAATTTCTTTGAGAATATTACTCACTCTTTTCAAGTGTAGCTCATACTCTCTGTTTTCCCATTCTTCTTTGACTAAACGATTACAAACCAAAAATGGCTCGAGTCTCAACGACATGTTTAAGAGGCTACCAAAATTATTTTGTTTACAAAATAAAGTTAAGGATCAAAAAGTGGAATAAATAATTTCGTTAAAGAAAAAAAATAATTTAAATCTGGCTAATAAAATTTTATTAACAGAATTGCATACGAATTTCAGTTACCAATAGCAACCGATATGGGATTATTTAGAATTTTTTTTTATATTATGAAAAATTTTGCAATTATTTTCAAATCAAAAATAAATAAAGAACAAAATCGAAATGAATGACAGTGAGGCTTAGCTTAAGTGGATCTAACAAAAATTTTATAAAATTTTTTTTTCTTAAATCCCTTAGCAAAAGGTTTTGCATTAAGTTTTACTAAAAAAGAAATTAAATTAATTTTTGAAGAACTTTAAAAAATAAAATTTGGTTTTTAATGAGAAAAATTAATTGAATCCAAAAAAATGTACCAATTTTTTTTTCCAAATAAAAACATTATTATTTCAATTTTTAAAATTTGAAAATATCGTGCAAGAGGATTTCTTCTGGAATATCAAAGGATTTGTTAAACTTTTTATTAAAAAAATTCAATAAATTAATTTAATGGTTTAAAAAATTCATTTTTTTCCATACTAAAGTTTACATTTTTTTGATATAATTTGTCTAGGATTCTTACTTGATTGTAATTATAAGTTTTATTTGAACAAAAATAAAGAAACATCAATTAACATGTCATTTATTTTAAAATATTTTTCTTAGTGATGAAATCGAATATTGAATATTCAAAGAATATTCAAATAAGTCGAAATTCGAATTTTAAACAATTTAAATACAATTTAAAAATAAAACACAAATTTAAATATTATTCACGATTTATTTATAAATTTAAATTTGAAGGAATTTAAAAAAAAATAATTTAAATTTGAAATTTGAATTTTGAAATAAATCAAATATATTATTTGAATTAAACTTTTATTTTCGATTGATAATTAAATACAGGAAAAGTTTTCGATTTAAATTTAATTTAAAATAAAATTGAAATTTATTCAAAATATATTTGAATTGAATGATTGGAAATAATCACGGGAGATTTTGATTTATAAATATAATTTTTCTAACATTAGAAGGGTTTAATTTATTAGGCCTATCCCACACAGTATAACCTGCAGCTGAAAAGAGTTGCTCGGATGGAACAGAAGTAGCTGGAACACAAAATATACGTAGAAAAACCTGAAATAAAATTGGATTATTTTCTTTAATTAATTTCCAATGTAATGGCTCAATATTCTTTGAAGACTATAAATTATAACGATAAAATTCTTTATCTAAATTATTTAATCTAGCATAACTCTTTTTATTTTCATAATCCTTAGTGAAGTCTAAATATTGAAGTCTGTTAGTTTTACAAGGAGCATTTGATTGACTTAAGCTTACATTTATTTGGCTACTACTTAAACTGCTAATTATTTCATTTAAACCTAGCTTATTTTTTAGATCAGCAGAAAAATCATCTACAAGCTTTTTAATATAATGTTTAGACAAACTAGGGTACTTCTTTTTTTTTTGCTCTGAGCATCTAACGAAAATTTTTGTTCGGACATCTAAATAAGTTGCAGTTATAAGTATTTTATTTCACTATTTCTCTGAATTCAGACACTAAGAAAGAAAAGAGTAAAAAATACAAGTAAAATGTTATCACTTTTTTTAAATTTACTTATTTTTAAATTATATAAATTTTTAAAAATCTGAAATTTTTGTCTAATTGTGTGTCGTTTTAAGAAAAAAATCTAAATTCGAAACCAAGCTTTATAATAAAGCATAAAAAAAAATTTTATAAATTACATGAACTTTGAAAATTATTTGAATATATTTCAATTATTTTGTAAATTTGAAAAAAAGAAGCATAGAAAACTTAAATTTGATTTCAAATTAAAAACCATTTTAAAATTTGAATTTTTTTCGTGAGTTTTTTGCAAATTTAAATAACCTATTTGAATCTTACTTAAATTATGAATTTGATATTTGAATTGCAAACTACTTCACGAATAAAATTTGAATTTTAGTTTATTTTTTGAATGAAAATTAAATATACATTTGATTTACAAATTTCAAATTTCTTAAAAATGAAATTCGATTTCAACACTATTTTTCTACATTATACAGCAGTAATAATGAAAAAGAAACATGAGCAAGTTACCATTACCATTACCGTGAGCGTTACCGTTATTCAAATTGTTCGATTGGTATGCGGATATTCATACTGACTGCTTTATTTTTATATTTCTTTACTTAGGTGATTCGGATCCTTTTATTAAATAAAAGTTCTATTTTTATGCCTTCTTTAATTTTATAGTCAAATATTCAACTATTTTTGTGCTGATTCTTAAGCTAGTTCAGTGACTATATCGTGATAAAAACGATATAAAGATAAAATTTTTAATAGGAGTAAGTTTCATTTGATGTCTCACAGAAATTTTTTGTTAACAAAATAGTAGTGGTATAAATACTGCAACTTGGGGGAAATTTCTCAAGTAGAGCTCTATTGACCTGTAGCAGTCGTTTCAATATGATTCGACAAATCTTTACTTTTATACAAGCTATGCTTAGCTCGTGGCTTAGTCCACTACAATTCAGGTTATAATTAATACCCTTTTTAAATAAATGAAAAATATTAGATTTGAATGTCTCATTTTACCGTATTCCCTTGCTGAATTATGCAGCATCGGAACTTAAGAACTGGATTAGATACATGCACTATTCTACATACCTCCCATGTTAAAATTGACTTGACTTGTGCAACAAACCAACGTTCCTAATATTTGATGATGCATCATTTATTGGAATTTCGGGTTTTATGCAGCATCAATCATTGGCTCGGAACGGAAAAATTCAATGAACTTTTTTTTATAACTTTTGATGGTGCACAAAACATAGATTTTAAAAAATTATAAAAATTTAATCGAATGTTCATTAAATTTTTCCGTTCCGAGCCAATTATTGATGCTGCATAAAACCCGAAATTCCAATTAATGATGCATCATCAAATATTAGGAACGTTGGTTTGTTGCACAAGTCAAGTCAATTTTAACATGGGAGGTATGTAGAATAGTGCATGTATCTAATCCAGTTCTTAAGTTCCGATGCTGCATAATTCAGCAAGGAAATACGGTAAATCAATTTTGAAAAACCTACACTCAGATACATTGAAAGGCTGTGATTTGACTTGATCATATAATCAACTTTTGTATTAATATTAGCGACGTATTTTAAATTTATCGTAAATTAATCCTTTGACCATTTACAAACATTGTTATTGTTTTTTACTTGATTAATTAAATCCAAGCTTTGAATTATAGATAATTTTATTAGAATATCACAAAATTCAAAATAGGTCAAATAAAATTTTCCATTAGATAGTTTATTTTAAATGCCCAAATATATTAAAAAAAAATTTATTTTTGGGATTACTTTTGGTACTACTTCCTATGCTTTTCAAAATTAATTTCCAAAGTAATTCATTAAAGCTATTGGTGTTTTCCTAAATTTTGGAAAAAAATTACAAAACTTAAAAAAATTTGAAAATTCTTAAAAAACGAAGACATAATCAATATTGCACGATGTTAACTTTGCAATGAGTAATTTCTACAAAATTAAACAATTACCTAAAAAATAAATTATGAAAGAAAACAAATGAGTCTAATTATTTATAAAAATTCTCTCAAAAATTTATAATGCTCTCAACGGCAAGCTGTTTTCCTAGAAACATAACTTTAAATATCTATTTTATAAGGCAGTAGGTATTAATTTTGAAAAATAATTGACCAAGAGTCTTTATTAATCAAAATTTTTGTATTAGTGCTGAGAGCGAGTTTAATGTATCTGGTATAGTTCAAGGTCATTTAGATGCAGATTTATCTCCTAATGGGCTTGATCAAGCTAAATCTCTAGCTAAACATCTTAAGGATATCAAATTTGAATATTGCTATACAAGTGATCTTATAAGAGCATCCAAAGTAAATAAATAATTTTGAAAATTTTTCTTAATTAGCTTTAGGTTAACAGTTATTTGATTTATAAGACCGCCGATTATGTAATAGAAATAAATCAGAATAAAGAATGCATCAAATATTCGAAAGAAAAATTACTCAGAGAAAGGGTTTTTAATTTTTATTTATTTATTTGGAATGAAGTTTTATTTAAAATAAAAAATAAAAGAATTTTGGTGAAGCACAAGGACAAAAAAAGAGTTTTATGATTGAGAAGTCTTTAGAATCAAATGTCAAATTTGAAGATTATGTACCAAAAGGCGCCGAGAGTCGTCAAGATATAATTGAACGATGGAGATTATTTCTTAAAAAATTATGCAATGAAATGAGTGGAAATACAGCGAATGAAATTTTTATTATGGTTGTTAGCCATGGTGCATTTATGAGAGAATCAATCAAATCGATGCTTAGGGAATATAATTGTGATTTTAAATATGATCTAAATGAATTAGAAAAATCTGCACCGAATACTTCAGTTACTCAATTTAGAGTAAATTTGAGTGTTAAGTCTAAAAATGAATGGTCGATTAGTTTTATTGAATTTGAGTCTTTTTATAATAAAAATCATCTTGAAAATATTTCAGAGACTTTTTGTGATTTATAAATAATTATTTTTTTAATAAACTTTTTTAAAAAAAACTTGTTTCTTTTTAATCTCTTATTTAAATTTGTTAATAATTGAAAATGAAAAAGTAAATTATTTTACTGTCTAGTTTAAGAAAGGAAAAAAAGCTGTTTTTAATATAACGTAATTGCTCGATTTTAACGACATGTCGTTAATGGTTGGGTATTCGAGTTTAACGACAGGGTCTTATAACATGTAAAAGATTCTATAACGACATGTCGGTATATAATTTAGCGACATGTCGTTAAAATCGAGCAAATACGTTAGAAATGAAAACTACTTTACATAATGACAAACATTATGTGTTGGCAAAAAGCCTCTAAGCATTGTTTGGCTTAAACAGTTTAAGTACTTAAAAGTTTAAGACGCTATTTTTATTTTCAGGACTTGTCTTTTAATGCAAAAAGATATTTTTGCTTATTGCATAAGAAAATTTTATTGGCCAGTTTAATACTCTCTGACATCCTCTTTTACTTACTAGACTCCATGTGAGAAAAATTAATCTATTTAATCTAAAAATTTAATTTTTTTGTCTTTTTTTAATTAAAAGCGGGAACCTCGAAGTGTCTGTAAAGACATTATCGTTCGCTCTGCTTCCGGGCCGTCCAGTAACTTTAATGCTGCAGAGTATAAGTGACTAAAAAAAATTTGGTTAAAAAAGCGCCAAATAAAATTAGAATTATTTTGTATAACTTTTCATAAAAGTGCATTATGAATTCGCTACTCATTTGAGTAAGTCTCGCCCGCAGGCGTTTACGCTAAGCATTATGTGCGTAAATTGTATTTTGGGAAAAACAAGTCGACCCCAACACTATATATATCATTTCTTTTTATTGAGAAGCACTAAATTAAAAAAATATTTGTTATATAGGCTAAATAATTTGACAAATTATATAATATAAATATAGTCTGCTAAAATTATAAAAATAGTATCATTAGACCAATCATTTCGAACTTAATTCTTTAATTTTTTGCTCAATTTTTGCGACATATTACAAATTGGGGCTATTGGTTTTTTTATGAAAGAGTTAAGAAAATTAAAGCGAAATGTCGTTAAAATCGAGCCTTTACCTTAGCTAGATCCTAACTTTGTATAGAAATTTCCAAGTATTTACCAGAAAAAAAAAGGATTGGGAACAACTTTTATTTCAAAGACTAAAAGTAAAGCTATTTTTACATTATATTGCAATTTAATGTAATTTTTATGATATCAATTATAATGCAAAAAGCATACTGAATAAAACATAAAATTAATTAAGTATTCAATAACGCTTTTTATAGCACTAATTTTGTCTTAAAGGTTCTTATGAACTAAAAAAAAATAATAAAATTTTTCTTTTTGATAATTTTAATATGTGTACATATTAAATTGCCTAGTATATGTACGCTCTAAAGAAACTTTTAGCTTTTGTGCTTTACTAAAATAAAAAAAAATTATTTTAGAAAATGCATAGCGTTGAGTTTCTAAAAAAGCTTCAAAGAATGGTATATATTATTATTCCTTATTAAAAAATAAATATATTTATTTTGAATTTTTACGGGCTTTTTTTTCCACCAAACTTTGGAATTTTATATAAACTAATTGATTACATTAATTTTTTTAGATCTTTGATCCTAAAGATTAACAGTTGAAAAAAAAAATGGCATCACCAGATTTAATTTTCAAAGCTGTAAACGAAACTGCCAATAACCAAGACTTGTCAAGATACGATCAAAACGTATGCTTGGACATACACAGAAAATTAGACAGCAAATTGAAAGAACAAGATTTGTCAATTGCAGAAAAAAGTGTTTTCGTAAATATTTAAAATTATTTTTTTTTTGATAATTAAGAAATTTGAATTAAAAGTTTTGTTGTTTTTTTTGTTGAATTTAGGCTAGAAACAACTTTGCTGTTATGAATAAATGGGAACAAGTTTTTCCAGCTGGCATTACTGAATGCTTAAGAGAGTATTTTAGAGAGAGAGCTATTTGGGCACCAAAATTCGATCCTAGATTCCCAAATCAAAATCAAGCTAAAAATTGTTTTGTAAACTATGTTGATTATCAACGATGTATTAAACTAAAAGGTCAAGACTACAAAGATTGCGAATATTTTAAACAAGCAGCTGCATCTTTGTGTCCAAATCAATGGTTAGAAAAATTCGACGAAGAAATTGAATCAAATGCTTTTCCAGTCGATATTTAAATATTCATTTTTTGAAATAATATAAAAAAAAATATTTTAATTTACAACCGAAATTAAATTCAAAAAATAAACTTAACAACTTTAGATTGGTATCTTTATCTGTTTTTTATTTACAAGAAAAAATAATAACTTTTTTGACACTCTCTAAATAAATATTGAAAAAAAATCAAAAAACAAATTTTCTATTCAACCTTTAAATTGTGTAT
>NTPY01000678.1:1060667-1080056 GCA_002922825.1 Brachionus calyciflorus
TGACACTCTCTAAATAAATATTGAAAAAAAAATCAAAATACAAATTTTCTATTCAACCTTTAAATTGTGTATGGTTACACTTTAAAATCAAAAATGGATATTTGATGAATTAATATTTAGATTTTTTGGACAATTTTAAGGTGCCCCAAGTCATTAATATTAGTATCTTTAAATTTTATTCCTCAATTGATAAGCGATTCCGGAAATTTTTTGAATAAAAATTTAAATATATTAACGAAAATTAGTTTTTTAGAAAACTATTTTATTTTGAAGTATTTTTATAAAAAAACCTTATATTTAGTCATTTTTCATTCAAAATTCAGTTTTTTTTGAAACTTTAGTAACCTTTATTTTGGTTATGATGAAAAAAATTGTTCAAGATCAAAACCAATTTTTATAAAGCATAATTAACTCTATAATTCAAAATATTTTCGGAATATTTTTATCTGAGTAGGCATAAGTTATTAAGACTCAAAAACAGCCAAATCTCAACTAAGGTTTATGATTTGGCCCGCCTTAACTTACAGTACAAATTCCCAGGCAACTCAATTTTGATGGATCATCGAAGAAATTTGGAAAAAAATCATCGATGATAATTCGAAGGAATAGCCAACCATTCATCGATGATCTTCGATGAATGATAGACTATTTTCATAATTTTTTCTTTAATCGCGATTAATAATTTTAAATTAGTTAAATATAATTAAATAAAGCACAGTATTTTAAAATTTTCATATTTCACACCTTACAGGTGTAATTTAGAAAAAGCCGCATGATAAAAGTAAACGGCATAAATGTTTACTTTATCTATGCTAGGCTAATTATATATCTTTGATCGATTTTTCATCAATCACCTAAAAAAACTTTTTAGGGAGCCAATTCAGCTCAAAAGATATTTGTCAATAATTTTATAAAAAATTATGACTTGAAAATTTAGAATTTATTACTCTTATTTATACTTGATTTTAGAAATAAAAAAATATGCACAAGTTGAATGTCGTTTAACTTTTAACCTTTAATTTTATTGGTTAAAATTATTTGAAATATTTATTAAGTGAAACGCATAATTATAAAATAAAGAAAACTCGATGAAAATTTTAGTTTTAAAAATAAAAAAAAATGGTTTTTAAATTCATCATTTTTGAATCATTTTTTTGAAGTAAAATCAAAGATCATCTGATGAACTTTGATTTTTCTTCAAAATTGAGTTGCCTGGATTAAAACTAACTTGTACGCATTTGTTCTTCAACTCTTCCTCAACTCATCCTTTCCTCTTCCTCAGAAGAAAACATTTAATAAAAACTAATATTTTTTAACGTATTTTTTTGAAACCTTTCCTTTCCTGAGAAAGAAAAAGAAAGGAAGAGAAAGAGTCGAGGAAGAGGTAAGGAAAAGAAACGTACAAGTTAGTTTTAATTTGTACTGTAAAAAAAGAAAAAGATGTAGTTGTAAATAACCAAAGATTTTGAGAAAATAAATTATTTTTCCTATTTTTTTTATGAAAACAGAGTTTTAACTTCATTTAAAGTAGAAAAAAATTTTGAGCCCGAGTCTTGCTCAGACTAATGACTCGAACACAACTCTGTTTATAACAAAGTGATTGGAAGAAGAAATGTCTATATTTTTAATCATTAAAATTCCAGTTAATCTAAGGTGGTTTGTTGGGGAGAAGTTAGTTTTCAAGAAAATTGTAACTAAAACTATCAATCATAATGATAAATCCAATGAAAATAAAACGACACTTTTAAACATAATCTTAGGTTGCATTTTAAGGTAAAAATTTAGGGAAAAATCTATAAATAAATTGATTTCAATATTTTTGCATTTTTGCTATCAAAATGCGACAAAATGTCAGCATTTAATTTTTCTAAAGAATTTCAAAAACTTAATAAATACTAGAGTTTTATGAGGAACGAATCAGAACAAAAATTGTTTTGTTATTTATAAAACCCAACGTTAATTTTCTTCAGAACCTTTTTCTTTGAAAGACTAGATTTCAAAATAATCTTATATATAACTTTTATTTTGAAAGAGTAGCGAAAAACGACTTTTGAAAGAATTCTCGAACTCTTGTTTTTTAAAGACCCCTTAATTTCCTTTTTTTTAAATTTTTATTTTACAAGGTTTTTAAAATAAATAAGCGACGCTCTTAAACGATTCTTACAAAGTACGACAAAAAAAATCTGCTGTAAGTGAACGGTTTCAAATTTTTTTTTTTATTTGAGTGAGACTTTTTTGTGGCAGGAGTGGGGACTTGGCTCGGGACCCTTGAATCAATTAGTTTCGCTAGTTAATTCGATACCCCGTCAAACGACTCGAACCATTGGGCCATCACCAGTTTCAAAAGGTTCCTCTTAAAAAACTTTTTATTATTTGGTTGAATGAAAAGCAATTATCTGCTAGAGATCTAAATACTGCGCTTCTCCAGTCCTCAAAAAAAAAATTTCAAATGGAACCACATTTTAAAAGTTTAATAACAAATTATTTACAAAGTCATTTAAATATTGACTGGAGTACGGGTACGGTTCGGTACGATGTTAATTCGGGAGCACTGAAGTAAATAAATTTTTTAAATCGCTTCAAATTTAGTCCTTTTGTTTGAGTCTTATACCTAATTTTTGAACTTTTGCATTTTTGCTATCAAAATGCATTAAAATTAGGCTTCACTGACGATCTGCTTGAGACTTTTTGCTATTTAAAGAATGAGGTTTATGAAGCTTTAGTCTTGAGATTTTTGGCGTTCTGTTATTTATTTACTTCAATTTTTTACACTAAAATTCTTTCAAAGTGATTAAAAACGGAGAAGAAAGTCGAAGATACATCAACTAGATTCGATTAAATGTATATAAGTTTGGCTCTTAACGTTTTTGAGTTCTAAAAACTTCTTTAATGTCATTAAGGCTCCGAAAATTTCATTTTTTTGGCGATTTTAAAACCATTTGTTATATAATCTAATAAATCAATAAATCAATTCAAAACATAAGTTTAAAAATTGACAAGAAGTTCAGTACTCTTATTTTTTTTGAAAAATTTAAGAAAAAATTATTTTTTTAAATATTTTATTTTAGATCAAAAAAAAGGACATGTAAATGGTTAAAACAAAAAAAATCTTTAAATAATTTAGATTTACACTTATTTACATAAAAAATGTTAAAATAAAAAATTTCTAAAATAAAGTATCCAATTTAGACGAGCTTGTATTAGGACTCGAAGAGCCGCTTGACAATTCGCCAGTCGAATCAATCAAATAACATTTTGATTGATTTAAATTCGATCGGTGTTTTTGAGACTTTTTTAATTTTGAATAAATTGATCGGAAAAAACTTGATTTTGAATTTGATTCACCGTTTTGACCTTGATTGTTTATAATTTGGTCAAAAGTATCCAATTTTTCGATTTGTTCATTTAAAATAATTTCATTT
This sequence comes from Brachionus calyciflorus, assembly GCA_002922825.1. Lineage (NCBI taxonomy): Eukaryota > Metazoa > Rotifera > Eurotatoria > Ploima > Brachionidae > Brachionus > Brachionus calyciflorus. The sequence continues at coordinate 1,064,090 of NTPY01000678.1, forward strand.
TGTAAAATTTGTTTCAAATAGACATTTTTGATTGGTTCTTCTTTTTTGATTGATACTTCTTGACTCAAATTTTTTTGAGAGTGCAATTTTTTGAAGCATTTTTTAGCATTTGGTTTGACAGTTGACTTGACCATTTTGGCTTTTTTACGTATAACAATACTAACATTTGAATTTAAGCTCTCTTGATTTATTAATAAATTCAAAATGTTTTCGCTTTTTTGTACTGGTCTCTCGACGCCCAAAACATTTTCGTAAATTGAATAAGTTTTAATTAATAAATCGGTATTCGGTGTTTTCGGGTGTAGTTTTTTCATTACAATTGAAAGCAATTGTGATCCACTAAGCTCAAAGTTATCATAAGTATATTCATAGTTAACTTTGAATGCTTTACTTCCCATTCTGATTGGTACTGAAATTTTTCTAATTTGACTCATTTTAATTATTTTTAATTTATTATTAGTTTTTTTTTATTATTAGTAAGTATACAATTTCAAGTAAAATACTCGTGTAATTTATATCTGAATCTAAAACTAAATAAATTAGATAAATTAGTTAATTGATTGATTAGATCGATAAATAGAAGGAAATAACAGGTAAATATTAAAAAAAAATTTTTTTCATTGGAAGAGTAAATTAACAAAAACAAATAATAAACTTAAAATTTTGAGTTTTGTGATATATTTTTTTCTTCTATGTTCTAATTTTCACATCTAAATAGAGCTGATTTCAAGACACCCTTTAACTAATTTTTTTTCTTTTGTTAAAGGAATTGTCCTGTACAAATATCTTTTTGTTGCTGTAACTTTATTATTTATATATTTTTCTCTAAAAGTACAAGCTACATGATGTTCAAAACAAGTAATTTGAAGGATCCATATAGTTTTTTAATAGCTCAAAATGAATACACCAGAAAAAAATTGAATAATTTCAATTATTAAATGATTCGAAAATATGAATAAATATAATTTAATGGATCTTAATTGTAATTTTAAAATTTTTTTTATTAGGTAATTATTAATTCTAATCTTTCAATTACTAATTAAGAATACTTAAATTTTGATTGGCTATTTTTGCATTCAATAATTTAATCCTTAAATATTTGATTTAAATTGTACAATTAAAATTTTTTTATCTTATCTTGTATTAGAATTTTTTTGCGATATTTATACCTTATTGAACTCAAAAAGTGTTATTTGAAGAGTCAATTATAAAAGGTAATAAAATGAATCGAATAGTATTGAAATAACACTCTTTTAAAATGCAAACTAATGTTGAGTTTATCTATTTAAATTAAAATAAATTTTTTTTTTTTTTTGAAAATTTAATCCTTAGCTTTTGATCTTATTTTATCCGAATGGATTGTGAAACATTTTTTTGGTTTAATTCAATACCGATTCAATAGGTAAAATCAATTAAATGAAAAATGTTCTCTTACAAATTTGAATTTTATTGTTTTTTTATATTATTTTGGGTATCTGATTTCAATGTTTTTTTTTAAATATATATATATATTGATTTTACATATTGATTGCTTAGACTATGAGATTTCATAAATTAAAAGGAAATTAGTATTTAAATTATCTAATCTTTTGTTAAATATGACTTTTTCAGTGCCATAATTTACAGGTTTTTTTTTAAAAAGTAATTTTTATTGGTTAGTGTTTTATTTTTTGAGCTGAATATTTATTTTATTAATTACTTTTTCCATAAAAATGAGAAAATAAAATTTAACACATTTCGTTTTCATTGACGATTTTCTTCGAGTAAAAGTCATATCCCGTTCAATATCGTCAATTTTACACCTATTATTTTTATTTGTTTTCATGGAATTATTAGGAAAAAAAACAAAAAAAATTATATGGTCAAATTTAGATTTTTGCTTTTTATATCAATTTTCAAAGATTAAAATAATAGCTTAATTTGCCAGAATAGAGTTTTGAAAGTAATATTAAATCAGGTTTAAACACAAAATTCCCACTTTTGACCAATAAAACAGATTTATTTTATTTTTAAATATTGTTAATACAAATTAAGTAATAAATTACGATAACCAAAAAAATTTCTTTATTAATCAAAACCTATTGACATTATCCAGTTGTACAGCAAGGTAGACCTTTGGGTTTGGAGAGCACTTGTTTTTTACTATAATAAATTAAAAATGATTTTAAAAAACAAGTGAAGGGGTATCCATTTTTTTTGGTTTAGGATACTTTTTCCCCGAAAATAAAAAAATTTTGAAAATTGTTGTCTTAAATAAATTAAAAAGACAACTTAATATTAATTATTTCCTTAGTTAAATTTATTTTAAAAAAACAAAATCAATTTAAAAGTTATTCGAATTATATTATAAATTATAAAATTTAAAAAATTAAAAAATGGCAAATTTTGAGTTCATAAAATCAAATACTTGGAAAGAGATGGCACATTTGGTTCATACAAAGATCTTTACTTGAGTGGGAATATAAGTATAGATGTTTATATGAAACGTATTGTTGCAATGTTGATTATTAATAGAAAAAAAAAGAAAAGTTGGCGTTGCTCAACAAATTATAAACGTATCAGAAGATTCAAGTGATCAAGAAATTGACGATTTGTCTGATTCTGATGATGGAAATGAAGAAACTGTGGAATATAGTGTCGTTGCTGGCCGTTCAAGTGAGCTTGTGCAATCACTTGAACAATTTGTTGTTTCAGAAGACCAAAAAAGATGTGAATGTAATATTAAGTGTAAAACAAAGAGATGTCCATGTGTCAATGATAATAAACAAAAGTGCACTTCATTATGTCATCTAAATAACAAATTCTGTGAAAATAAATAAAAATTATTAATTTAATCTTTATCCACGATGGGTATGAAAAACAATTAGTTCGAAATTGCATTCCAAGAACCAACTTTTTTACAAACCGAATAGCAAATGTTTGGAATATTTTACCAAGAGAAGTGGTTGAACAAGAAACTATATATGGTTTTAAAAAAAAACTTGACAATTTTTTTTAAAGATAACAAAATTGATTTTACAGGCTACTATAGTGCAACTAATCCTTGCACTCCGTTAGAGGCTGGCTTCTAGTCATCCTTTATCCATAGCCTTATTTTTATTATTATTATTATTAATCTTTTTAAATTTTGGTTTTCAAAAGATACTTTTTCCCCCCAAAAAAAGAATTTTTTTGGAAAAAGTAGCGGGGAAAAAGGAACCGTCACGTTTTTTTATTAATGATTTAATAGAAGAGTGTTTAGATCGGTGATAAATTGGGGCAAGAATACAAGCGATACAAGCGTCTCAATTTTTGTTGGTCGTCAAATCATGCGAATAGTAAAATGTTTTTCTGGACAACGATTTTTTTTCCAAATAAAAAACTTTCGAATAATGATCATATAATGATAAAAAAAAAATTAAATTAATTTTTTATTTTTATTTATTGTTTAAAAAATTTAAAATTTTGCAATAATGCAATTCGATTTAATAAGTTCACCATTTTTTAACTTGTTTTTGTTTTTGTAAATTTAAGTTTTAGAAACAGAAAATTGAAAATAAATTTTTGTTTGTTTTTTGTCTTTTTAAAATTCCAATAAATCGAAAATCGACACCAAAGTAAAAGTATATCAGAAAACCAATATTCAATACTACTAATAATAATAATAGAAACGCTAAAATCAGACACCTACTCATTTACACGCACACACCACACACCAACTCACGAAAAAAAAATAATTTATTAAAGGAGAAGAAGAAGAATCGACATAAAAAAAAAAGTATAAGGACAGAAAAAAAAATTAAATTAAACGCCAAAAGAAAAGGGTCTCAAAAAAAAAATAAAATAAAATTTTCTTATGTATATCTATATCACATATCACCCTGAGCACTTTCAAACTCATTATTTTTTTTATAAGTTTAACAATTTTTTTTTTAAATTTACATTCGCACTAAATTTTATTTTTACTGTGTCGTAATTGTATTTTTTAAGGAAATCACTCACTCAAAAAAAAAATAAGGAAAAAATTTTTTAGTTGAAAAAAAAAAATTTTAATTTTTCTTTAAAAGAAAATTTAAGCACTTTTAAGCTTTCGAATTTCTTTTGAAGCCCAATTGGCTAAGGTTTTCGCTCGATTATTTTTCGATTTTTTACCACGATTCAACAAACTATGTATGGCTTCATTTTCGACATATGCTAGTAATTGTGGTCCAAAACAAGAGACTAAATCACCGATTAAACCACATGTGGCAGATATGACTGACTCACTAATGTTTGGATCTTTGGATAATATAGCCAAAAATTCTAGGATATTATTCATATGTGGTATAACAATTTCCAAATCAACTTTAAACAAAAAATACATTAAGAATAATTGATTAGAGAAAATAAAAAAATAAATATTATTGTTATACTTGGTGTATTATTGTTTCCTTTGAGACCTTGTAAAATACCAGTATAGGCATCCAAGCAACCCTCTCTTAACTCATTGAAATAATCAATAAGATCGAAATCGTTTGGATCAGCGTGGATAATGGAAGCTTGATGTAAGGCATTGAGAACAACTGTGGCATATTTTTTAAAGTCGGTACCAGTTGCCAAGGCAATATCGCCAAATGTTGATAATATCGATGGTTTAACTGATTTGTTTAGTTTAGGGCTCTAATATTAGAAAACAAAAATTTGATAAATAATTTTTAAAAATTGGGAAAAGGCGAAGCCTATATTTGGTAAATTTTTTTTCTATTTTAATTTTTTTTAAATTGCATAATTAAAATTTTCAAAATTTTAACACGAGAATGAATTGAAAAAAAATTTAATTACGCAATTAAAAATTCTTGAAAATGTAAACTAGAAAAAAAGGTTAGGGGTACTTTTTCCTCGAAAATTTTAAAAATAAAAAATAGGGTACTTTTCTCCCTAAAATTTGGACCGGGGAAAACGTACCCGTCACGGAAAAAAATCTTGCCAAACGACAAAAAAGTTGCCATTTAGCTTTTTTTCATGTAAATTATTTTAAAAGCAATCCTATTTTTAAAACCACATAGACAGGCTGATATTTAGATATAAATCTTTTATTTTATAGAAAACGGGTAAGATTCCGAAAAAATTTTTTTTTGAATTTTTTTAATTCCTTCCTAAATATTTCAAAAATTTCAATAATGATATTTTATAAAAAGAAAAACTTAATATTAAAAAAAGCCAAAAAATTGTAATCAGACCAATGGTAAATCGAATGAATTTTTTTCTTAAAGTTTTTCATAAGATTTAACAAAATAAATACTTACAATTAATCCTTCTAATAAAATGGTCATAATATCATCACAATAAGGCAATATTTTATTACCAATATTTCTACCAAGATCGCCAACAACACCAACAGCAGATTGACACACTTGATGCTCTTCGAAATTTCTCAAACCAGTATACAATATTGGTTTCAATGAGTCCATATATTTCAAAAATTTGTCGCCTAAAACATCAATTAAAGTTGACACGGCCAAAAATGCGTCTTCTTGGACACTTGAAGCTTTTGAATTAGCTGTTTGATTCAACATATGTAACAAAGCAGTCATAATGTGATCACTGATTTGTGGTGCATCTTCTGGCGTGACTTTTCTCAAGACACTTTGTAAAGTGGCACATAGAAGTGATTGTAAATCGAAGACTTGTCTTCGGTCCGATGAACTTTGAATATTATTTTCCAATTTGATTACATTTTCTAAACGTCCAAGAATTACAATTGTGGTTTTTTGAACTGTTGTATAACAATCTTTTGGACTGTTTTTAATCATTTCCATTAGGGCTTCGTAAGCAGCTGATCTCAAGTTAGATTGACCTCCATCTTGACGCTCTGTAGTTGCCAACAATTTTTCAATAATAGGCTCAAAAAATTTCGATAGGACATAAGTTTCTGGTGTGGCTTCTTCATCTTCATTTGGTCGAGCCATATCCATAGCAGCAATAGCTATACTTGACAATGCCCAGCAAGCATTAGTGGCTACACGTGGCTCAGCATTTAGACCAATGACTAAACCTTCTAATAAAGGTTGTAGAATATTTTCATTAATAATTGCTTCTGGTACAACCTCGCAAATTCGTCCGATTGTCCATGCAGCAGTGTCTCGTACAATTACATTCGAGTCTTTTAACAATTCAATAAACATTACAATTGCTTGCTCAACAATTGGTTTGAGTTTATCTGGAGATGGTCCTTCTATAATTGAGCCAAATGCCATAACAGCTGCCTCTCTAAATTGCCAATTTGGATTCTTAATATTGTCGTTTATGAATGGCATCACATGTTGGAGTATATCATCCTCAACACAACTAGCTAATAACATAAGACAGACACCAGCGGCTTTGCATGGATTCCAGTCATCATCGTCCTCACTGTCATTATGCTCACATAAACGTTGTAATATAATTGGTACTAAATATTGTAAAGCACCTCGAGCGTAATGACGACTTACACTTGTCGGTGTTCGACCCTCTTCTAATGCTTCTTGATATTCAGCTGCTAATTCACACTCTTCCTCACAGACTGAACTCCAAAATTCAATACCTTAAAAAAAATTTTTTTTTAATTTTAATTTTTTTTTGTTGAAATTTTAAAATCTTTAAAATTTTTTTTTTGTTACCTTGTAAGGCAACGTCATCACTTGAACTCTTCATAGCTGATACAGTAATAGCAAATAAAGCTTGACCCATATAATTTTCCATAAATTCATAGTATAAATTCATAATTCTTACTAAATTTTGTAATGCCGATATTTTAATTTGTGGATTGTCGGATTGTGTCGCTTCACATATTATTTGCATAATGTAATTACGCTCGGATTCTTTGGAAAAATTATTTCTAGTGAATTCTAATGAGTTCAATAAGGCATTGCAAGCAGCTAAACGTACATGATCACTACGTTCCTCTTTTCTCATGCCATTAACAATGGCTGTTAATATTTGATTGCTTTGAGATTCTAAAATATCTGGATTAATGTCTTGACAAATGTAACCAATGGCTTCTAAACTTGATTCTTTTAACATTTCGGTCGCATTTGGATCAGTTACATTTATCATTAGACGATTAATACAGTCTGGCCATAGACCTTTTGGTAATTCGGCACATGCTAAATAACCGACACATTGAGCGGCTTGAGATGGTCGCTTAGTTTCAGTACCAAGTGTTTCTATACAATTATTTTTAATGTACAAACGAATTTCTTCGGGGATTTGTACCCAACGCTCTTGGTGTTGTATTTTAATTGTCTCGTCTTTTGAGTAAAGTGCATTCTTTAATTGAATAGCTTAATTTGTGACAAAAAAAAATTAATCAAAAAATTTCAAATTTAGGGTTGAATAATTAAAAATCTACCAGCTTGAGCTCTAGTTACTTCATTTTGACTTGTGTTTCTTAATATGTCGGATAATTGCCTAAGCAAGTTTGGCTTAAAAAAAAAACAAAATAATATTGTCTCTCATAATTGACCAAAATTAAAAATTTAAATTCTTTGAAAACGAAACTGCCTTTACAAATTATGTATTACGATAACTGAATTATTCTTCAAGCTTGGGTGGGATTAGGGTATTTAAATTTCAATTTTTTTTTTCAAAGTAATTTAAAAATTTTAAATTTTTAGCATCAAAATTTTCGGTCAATTTTTGAAATAATTTAACAAAAAAAAAAGAAAATTTACTAAGTCATGGATTGCAGCTTGTTCCAAGAAATTTCTTGCTGCTTCTAATTCGTGTTGATCTGTTAAAGAAAATCAAGTTTATAAATTTGATAATTTTAAGAATTCTATTTGATTAGGTTGGTTGACTTACTTCCAAAAGCTGTCTTTTCTAAAACAGTAATTAATTCCATTTTAATTGATTTTTGATTCGTATAAATAAGTTGGCGTCTCACGAAAAAAAAAATTAAATATTTTTAATTGGATTTCTGAAAAAAAACTAAAAAAAAATTTTTTTAAAAAAAGTTTTTTTTTTAATTCTATTATATAAGCCAAGAAGATTTGAAAGAGCGAGAGAAGAAGAGGTTTTTTTTAATGACACTCAAATTTGAAGAAGAAAAAAAGTCAAACAATCGTAGAGATCTTAACAAGTATTAAGTTTCGCTTTTGTAAATGCATGTGGTTTAAATGATTTAAAAAAAAAGCAAGCTTTTTTTTTTAAAGCAAAGAAAAAGAGAAGTTAAAGCAAAAAGCGACCCTTTTGTATACATGCAAATTTATAAAAATTAATTTAATTTTCATTTAATCAACCTATTCTATTGATTAAAGAGTTAGAGAAAAAAAGTATTGGCTATTTACCCTTTAAGATTTGAAATAAGCACCTTGAAAAAAAATATTCACAAAAAGTCTTGTTTGGTAACGAAAGTGAACACTTGAAATTTATTTAAGTTCTTTCTCGAAGTTTTTTTTTTTTTATTTTATTTCTCAATTTCAGTAAGTGTGTATTGAAGGATTTTTTTATTATTGTGTTGAGAAATTATAGATTTTGCAATAAATTAAAAGAGCAAAATTATAGAAAATTTCATGTTTTTCCATTATAAATAAAATGCAAATTTTGAATTGCATAATATGTTGAAAAAGTCTCTAATTTTTAAAAATGCAATGAATAATTTGAAATCAGAGACTTTATAGATAGAATAAAAGAACACCGAGAGCATTATTGTACATTAATAGTCTGATTTTTTTGTTTGAATATTTTTATTTACTCTTTACAAAAAGTAGTATTCAAGAATGACTGCTACTAGGAAATTTAGAATTTCAAGCTTTGAAATTATGTCACACAATCAATAGTGACTTTTTTCTTCTTCATAATTCTATCAATGAGGCAAATTCTTATGTTCGAATTTTTATTCTTAATTAAAATACATAAAAAGTCACTTGAGCCTTGTTAAGAGTTGTTAACAAGTCTTGAAAGACTTGGAGAACCATATTTTAGAAAAAAAAATTTTTTTCTTTACACAAATTTTTAACGTTTTATTTATAAATAATATAGTTTGACTTTTGGTCTTTTTTGAAATATAATCTAATCCCGAAAAATATTTCTGGACAAAAATTTGCCAAAAATGATTTGAAAATTTAATTTGACTTTAATTTCCCAACTATCAGCAGATATGATTTTCGTTCTTAAAATCGTAATATACGAATGAAAACCAAGAATAGCCAAATTTTTAGGAGAGGTAAAAATTTTTTTTGTTGGTCATCGGTGTTCAAAGTTTTTGAAATTTTGAAAAGTATGTAAAATATCAAAAATTTTTAAATAAAATATATTAGAATTGCACTTTTTATAAAGAGCATAAAAAATCTCTTCCAAAAATTAATTTTTTTTGTTGAAAAAAAATTTAAACCGGAAAAAAAATTGGTAAAAAAGCAAAAAAAGCTTATGTAGATTACGGTTTTGAGGTCGAAAACCATATCTGCGGATAGTTCCGGAACCTTAGAAATATTAAAATTGAATGCGACTTTTAATGAGGAATCATCATTTTTTTGTCAAAAATGAATTTAAATCTAAAATTCAACTTTTTATAGCAGCAGTAATAGTTTTTAAACCAAGAAATTGTTATTATAAATTCTTGATCAAGAATTTATAATAACAATTTGTTTTAAACAATTTATCCTAAACTACATTTGTTGCATTTCTTGCGAAATCAAAAACTCAAACCATGTAAAATTAATATAAAATTTTGAATTAATCCTAGTAATAAACAAGTCAAAAGGAATTCAATTGATCAAGTTAAAGGAATTCAATTGATCAAGTTTTATTTTCTAATCAATCAAGGGACTAGTTAATGGAGTTTTTTATTCTCAAAACCTTTTTTCATCTTACTTTTGGAGAAAATTCCTTTCAAAATTAAATCAAATTTTAATTACTGTTAATAATAAGTATAAAAGAAAATTAAACTATTTTTATTTTATATCATTGAATATTTTATCTTAAATAATTCTTAAATTAAAAATTTTAAAAATTTAATTGTATTGTCATATCAACTAAAATAAAGAATTGACGGATTCGATCGTCTACAAAAATTTCTTATACATGGAATTTAATTGTTCCAAAAATATGAATGTTAAAACTGTATGTGGTCCAAGTCTAGCGTAGTATGGAGTGAATCCTTTCCATAAACTAAAAACACCTTCATTTCGAATGACATCCATAAAAATTTTCTTATTTTAAAATATAAATTTTAAATTTTCTTAAAGTTTAAAATTGATAAAAAAAATTAACTGGCCTACCACAGCATTAGTAGATCCACTTGATTTTTGTACTCTAGTCTTAACAATATCAACTGGCATACTAGCTATAGTTGTTACTAAACCAGAAATCATAGATGCGCAGAAATGCAATAAAATACCCTCTCTGAAGTAAGATGTTGAGACAAGAAATTCTTTAGATTGAGAATATGAAGCTAATTGAGCTCCATTGACAACCATGGCTCTTGCTACAGTTGGTGTAGCTCCTTTCCATAAAGTAGTAACTTTTTCTTCTTTGGCTATTCTGTACAAAGCATTGAAAACATTTTTATAACCACGTCTTTCAGCTGGTGGTAATTTACCATCTGCTGTCATGCGAATTAGCGCTACTTCAGCTGGAGTACCAATGTATGCAGCTACACCACCAGCAAAAATACCAATTGATGCTTTGGCGAAAAATCCTAATTGATTATTATATTGTTGATTAAAATGATCTAAAAGACTTTGATAGAAACCCATTCTTGCTGTCGTGTATGTCGCTTGACGCAATAAACCAGCCGATAAACTTTAAAAAAAATTTTTATTATCTAAATTAGAAAAAATAGTTAAAAATTGCTTTAAATTTTACCCAGTATAAATTCCCGTAACACCTTCAGTGCGAATAATTGTTCTAACGGCATCAAAACTGTTTTTGTAGACCTTAGCAGAACCTCCTTCACCTAATACGAAAAAAATTATACAAAATAATTTTTTTTATTTTTCTTTCTTTTTCATACCGCTAAGTTGCATTCGATTTTTGACTAAATCTAAAGGTTGTACAAACATGGTAGCACCCATACCTGATACACCACCCATGATAAATTTAGCATAGTTTGGTATTAGTTTTGGTTTTTCAGTCGACATTTTTCTAATTAGATCAGAATTTCGTTCGTGAAAGAAGCTTTTCTATTTTTCTTTTCTTTCTTTTTTTTTTCAAATAATAGATTAGCAAGCGTTCAGCATTTCAATATATGATTTATTTGATTTCTTTTTGAATTAGAACCAAAAGCATAACTAACTTGAGTTAAGAATCTGATTTTTTAGTTGAATCAGTGTTGTTAATTTCATTAAAAAAATGTTTAAAGCATCCAATTAATTACAAAATGTTAAATTATATTGTGAAATTTGTTGTTTTAATTTTACCTTTTAAAAGTTTCTTATAATCGTTGTGTTTAAATTCCAGCCAGAAAAAATTGTCAAAAATATTTCTCGCGATTAAAAATCTCTTTAAATAGGTCCCCTTACAAAAACAACACCTGAGTGTTTTTGATTGATCTTAATTGTTTTTTCAAAAACTAATTTTCATATAAGGTAGAGGAGGTCTAGAGTTTCAAAACGATTTATTTGTTTCATACTTTGAAAGGCCTTTTCATGTTGCTTTGTAAAAAACATAAATTTTAACATTTAAATCTTGAAAAGAAATAAACCCTTTAAAAGTTAGTTTTAATGACTTATCATATTGATTTGTAGAGAATTAAACTCTCTATATATATTTTTTTGTCGTTGTTAATTAATAGGTGAAAAATCGAGCTAGTAATTTTTAAGTAATAAAAAAACTAGTTTCTTTTCAATTTGATTTTTTTGATGCCCAATTTTATTCTAAAAGGGCATGGAAGCTATGTGTAACCAATATGTATTGTTATCAAAAATATGTTTTTCATTTTTATTTTTTTTATTACGAAATTCTGTGTACCAACGTTCCAAAATGGACAGTCAGCAGTTTACAAATGTACTCCAAAAAAGTGGGAGTAAGAGTTAGCTACTCGTTCTCCTTACTTGTATTCCTAACTCATAATTTTGGAGTAACTTCTAAAACTGCCCCTAACCCTAGTTGCTTTAAAATTGAAGTAAAAATTTAAAATAAAAGTAGAATTAGAATAAAAGGAAAAGAATCAAAATATTTTTATTAATCTTTGAAAAATTTTTTTTGATAAAAAAAATAATTTAATTTTAAAATCTAATCTTTAATCTCTAAAAAAATTTTATTGACTCGAAATATTACTTTATCAATTAAAGTTTCAGGCTTCATATTCATCGTTCTTTTACTATTGATTGATCCACATATATTTTAAAAAAACGCTCAATAAAAGTACTTGATGTAGAAATTGAAAATAGTTTTTTAGCAATTTGAAATAACCCTTGATTTTCCATTAAAAACTTCGAAATTTAACTCATCGCTACAACTAATCGCCTTTTTTTGGTAGTAATCTTCTAATTGTAGCTAAACTTACCTTAAAAATTGCGAACTTAGAATTGAATTCATCAGCTAAATTTTTGTAGCTATAGGTAGGATCTTTTCTTATCTATTTAAAAATATATGATTCGTCTCGGAAATTTAGCTTCCGAGGTCTCTTGGAGCGCTTAAGGTCACTTCGTGACCTGTGATTCATGCTTTCTTTTGATTGACGAGACACATTCTTGTTAAACGCCCACTAGTTCGGCTATTTCTTGTTGTTTTTTACCACCACCTTTAAGGAGGTCCACAATCTTTCTTTTATAAGACTCTTATTTGCCCATTTTTGGCTTATAATTGTGAATTGCTACGAATTTCTTTTAAAACAAGTTAGAGCACCAAAAATCAAAATAATCAAATTTTTCTTTATGGCATTAATATTATTTTAGATCAATATTAAAGTTTAAGGGGGAATTGGTCAAAATTTTTTTTTACTTTAATTCACAAAAAACAAACCATAATTTTGTTTATAGATTTTATTCTAAACTTTTGAAACATACTGAATTTCATTAAAATATCTAAAATACTAAATTTTTTTTTAAAAATAAATTTTAATTAACATTTTCTATTAAAAAATTTTTATGTAATTTTTCTATGAAAAAGGATACTGCCTTTTTAATTATTTAAAAATAAAAAAAAAGATAAACCATTAAATAAAAGTAAAACTTAATCGCTTAGTAGTTTTAACAAAATCAAAGCGTATTCTTCATACCTAATTAAAATTCGCTCTACTCCTCTTCTTAATAAAAACAAATAAATTACAATCGATATCGGAACAGAAATTAAACTTAACAAAATTAGAGATTTTGTTGTAATAGCGACTGCATATCCACAAAATTTAGCAATAAAGTCGTCTGTTAAACTTGCTGCTGTTAATCCAAGAGTTGGGAGAATATTATTTATTAATTGCTTTATTCTTTCTCTCAAACTTTCGATGTTATGTATACTTGATGTATCGAAAATTTTATCTAAACTTTTAATTGATTCATCACTTTCTATTTTCTTAAATATTATTTTAATAGTTTCTATTTTATTAGGATCTTTTGATACTGATGATGGATTTTGATTTATTCTATCTCTGAGCGCTTTCATTCCAAATTTTTCAAAAAATTCGCTTTTATAGGTTTTGTTTATACTATTCGTTGGCCAAATATCTAATAAAGGAATTATACTTGAAAAAGCTGCGCCGGCAATCCTCAATTTTTTTCCATCAAATAAATTTTTTAGAATAATTTTTTTCTTTAGATAAATTGTTCTTTTTGAAAATGGATCAAATAAATCAATATTGAAATTGTTAAATTTACTTAGAACTAAATGATTTTCAATTTCACTTTTTAAGCGCTTTCCATCTTTTGACAATAATATGTCTTCAAAACATTTTTTGTTTGATGTTATAAGATAGACTGATTCTTCGATTATTTGCCTTTTATACGATCCACTTTTCAAATTCTCTGCTGAGAATTTTTCAATGTCTTGCATTAAACTATGGAATACTCCATGGTTTTCAATTAAAGCGTTAATAATTTTCTGATTTTTTTCTAAACCTTCTTTTAGCATTTTCTCATTTTTTTTTACCTGTTCTATTAAGGAAAGATTAATATCTTCTTTATTGTTTACTTTGAGATAATCTTGATAAAATTTATCAACTTGATTGTAGACAAAGAAAAGCATCACATCTTTTCCAGCGTTCTTTTTAGCTATCTTTAATTCTTGATTCGAAAGTCTATCCTTGGTGACAAAAATTATAGCATCAAACTCAACAATATTGTATTCCTTTTTTATTTTTTCTAAAAAAATTTCAATATCTGTATTATTGTTATCCATAAAGCCTATTGTATCAAAAAAATTAATTTTAATTTCTACTTTGTTGACTGTTACTGTGTGTACAAATTTAGCTTTATTTGTTTCGATCAAATTACCTTCGGAATCGGCACTTTCAATAGCTGCATCCCCTTCATTATTTGACAGGCCTCTGAAAGCATTTAAAAACGAACTTTTTCCACTACCAGTCTTTCCAATAATAGCAATGTTCAAAAAATCCGCAGTTTGAGTAATATTTTCATAATCTCTTTCGATATTATTTAAAACGTGCTGGTCATTAGCAGTTACCTCAATTCTCTCTTCCATCTTTTTTTCTACTTTTTTTTGTTAAAATATTTCGAAGATTAGATGATTTTCACAATTGAAATTATGGAAAGAGTCGAAAATTTCATTTTTAAATTCAAAAAGTGATCATATGATAGATGTTTAAAGAATTTCTAGAAAAATAATTAGATAAGATTATTTATTCGTCACAATTAATGACTAAAAGATACTTCTCGTCTTATTTTAGACTTATATAATTTATAAGGACAGTAAAATTAGTCATAGATTCGAAGGAGTCTGACTTAAAATTTATAATGTATTTAAATAAATATTTTCTATTAAAATATTTTCAAACGAAAAATTTAGTTATATTTAAAAAAAGTCTCTTGATAACTAATTTCTAAGCGTTTTTTATCAATAAAAATTAAATTTCGAGTTAAGGAAACATCTATAACATTTTACCTATAACATTTTCATTTCAGGATTTTTATTTATTTTTTATTCGAAAACAGCATGGGATAAATTGTGATAATTTTTTATCCATCATATGATAAATTTTAGGTATTTGATCATTAATTTTTAAGATTACCCGTATTAGCTTTTAAAATTTGGTGGTTGATGTCCCTATTTTTCTCTTTTTTCTTATTAAGTAAATATTTCAGTATTTTCTAAAAACTTCGTTCTCCCAGTCCTAATGTATGGTTTATAGAACATTAAAAAAAAAACGAAATAAATGGAATCAAAAGAACGGAAGGTAAAATTATCAAATGAATTATAGGAGTCCCAACTCGATGCAAAAACACCAACCTTTTGCACTCGTTTAATATCGATGACACCTGAGTCTACTTGGAGAACCAAAAGTAATAATTCATCCTCAGGCTAATTAACATCAAGAACACTTAAAGTCTACTCTTAGAGAATCATACATCTGAAAGCTTTGTCTTTTAGGTATTGCGCTCCTTAGGTATCTCCTAGGTCACCAAAAGGTACCTAATTTTTACAAGAATATCAGATAAAACATTAATTGTAAATTCAATTTTTCTAAATTAAATTTTTGAAAAATTTTTAATTTTTTTCTAAAAGGATCAAATTCACCAAAAACTCAAACGAAAATTTCATTCATATAGATGATTTTCTATAAATGATAAATGATAAATGATATTATCATTTATATTTAATGATAAATATAAATGATATTTCTTGAGATGCGTCATCTCAAGAAATAGTTCAAGCTCGTTTAAAGTTTGCTCCAAAGAATCTAAAATCATCTAAAACAAGCGACAAACCAAATCAAACAATTCAAAAGTAATTCAAATTAAGTTAGTTCACTACAGTATTGACAAAAAGAAAGAGAACGGCATGAATTTTTTCTTTATTTTAAATTTAAAAAGTCGTCCTTTTTGAATGGATCAACATTTTGAAATAATTTTTTTTT
>NTPY01000678.1:1081444-1141529 GCA_002922825.1 Brachionus calyciflorus
AAAAAAAAATTATTTCAAAATGTTGATCCATTCAAAAAGGACGACTTTTTAAATTTAAAATAAAGAAAAAATTCATGCCGTTCTCTTTCTTTTTGTCAATACTGTAGTGAACTAACTTAATTTGAATTACTTTTGAATTTAAGTGCTTTTTGGCTCAATTTATTTTTACAATATTTGAAAATGGCTTTGCTAAGTAAACCGCTTGAGGAATTTAAAGTTATTGATGCAATAGAACTCGACCAAGATTGTTCAGACAGACCGATCAAGTAAACATACTTTCAATCGATAGAAAAACAATTATTAAAATATCGAGTGATTGCGGTAGATGTGAGAAAATAAAAAATAAACCATCCTCTTTTGTGTTTGAAAAAATATGATGATTTACATCTTCGACTGAAAATGAAAAAGTATTTATTAAAACTTAGAGAGCTTGACTCGAACGCTGAAAAAAAACTTATGCTAAACAAAAAACGCTCTCTTAACATGAGTGTTAAGAGTTGTTTTTTGCCTTGGGATCATTTATAAAAATCCAAAATCATAATGATGTTAGTTATCATCATCATAGGCTAGACTCAGTAATCTAATTGATCCAACCTCCTTTATCGATAGCATTAAAAGTTATAACAGATTAAAATAATTTTTTATTTATTTCAACAAAAACTAAAATACTTAAATTTCCTTGGGAAATAAAAAATTTTCTCTAAATTCAGATCCTATATTATCGAAAACATGTTTTTTTTTAAAATGCTTTTTCGTAAAAATCTAAAGGATATTCCTTTTTATACATTTTAACATGATCGACCATTTCTTGGCGTTGTCTTATCAAATGATTTGGAAGTTTGTCATAAATATCATCAAACATTGATTGAGGTCTAGCTCTTTTTTTTTGCTCAGCATTATGAAAACAATCCATGACATGTTTTTGAGCATCAGCGTGAGCCTTTTCGTCTTTTTGCGAATCCCACCACCCTTTATTTTCCATATATTTTCTAAGTCTTTTGATTGGATTATCTTCTTTTTCCCACGAATTCATTTCGTCTATTGATCTGTAAGCAGTACTATCATCAGAAGTACTATGATGTCCTAGACGATAAGTCATTGCCTCAATTAAAACTGGTCGTGACTCTTTAACAGCTATTTGACGAGCTGCTCTAGTAGCATTATAAACTGCGAATAAATCATTACCATCAACTCGTATAGTAACTATTCCATAAGCTGGGCCTCTGGCAGCAACACCATCTCCTCTGTATTGATCTTTGACACTAGTCGAAATAGCATAGCCGTTATTACGACAGAAAAAAATGCATGGAACATCGAACACAGACGCAAAATTCATAGCTGTATGAGCATCTCCTTCTGATGAACCTCCATCACCAAAATAAGTTATTACAGCCAAGCCGTTTTGTTGACGCTTAAAAGCATAAGCAGCTCCAACTGCTTGTGGCATTTGAGTTGCAATTGTACTTGATATAGTCACAAAATTAAGATTCTTTGATCCATAATGCTTAAAAAAAAGAAAATTCTTAATTAGAAATATAACCAATTTTAACTACAATATTCTGAACAATGAGATAAGCTGACAATACTCAAAAAATTAGCCCATCGTTGAACCAAGAAAAAAAAAATTAAGACAATTAATTATTATTGTGCTTTAGTTTTAAATTAAAATTAAAATCGATAATTTTTTAGCTATTAGAAAAAAATAATTTTATTATTTCATTTAAGTAGCCAATTAATGATTAACAGTCTAGGGTCGCAAATCGGTTAAAATATTTTGAAAAAATTTTTGTTATTTAGCTTCTAAAAATTGATAAAAGTTGTAAGAATTTTGCTGTTGAATCTAATTTTGGGTGATTTTTATTCAATTAAATATTTTTTAGCTCGTTTTACTTTATTTGGTAAAATCTTTTTCATTCATTATGTATGCAGATGCCCGTTTTTATGAAAACTTTTAATAATAAATTTTGTCTAAAACTTCGAAAAATGAAATGAAATAGATTTTTTAAAGAATCTTACAGCGCTTGGCCTAAATTCATTAGTCAAAATTATAATAAAAAGATTTACGACCCTTGAGTTTTAAGAAAAAATGTTTCTATAAAGGACCAATCTGTTTAAATCGTTTGTAAGATGTCTGAGATCATATAATTTATTCTGATTTCTTGCTTTTTAGAAACAGTGTCTTGATTATATTTCTACCATCCTACATCTGATGATATCAGATGATATACGGATGAGGTTGATCTCTTCAAAATGTTGTAAAAATAAAAAATTGAAAAAAGAAACCGACAAATAATTTCAATTCCTAATTCAAATAAATTTACTTACGATTGGCATTTGACGACCTTTACAAGAACCATTTGCATTTCCGAAAATTTGATCACATGCTTCTTGCATTGGATAACCTCTCCATAAAATAACACCTATTTGAAAGACAATAAAAAAAATTGGAAGAATTTGAAAATAACTAAAAAAATTAACCTGCTTCTCGATATTGGGCTTTGAAAAAAAAATTAAATTTTCATTAAAAAATGTCAAACTTTAGAAAAAAGAAAAATACCAAAAACTAGATCTTGAGGATTTAGGGCATGTGCACTACCTAATTGTGCTGCTGTTTCACCACTATTAGGCATATAAAATGAAATTCTGCCCTGACGCTGAGCCTCATACATCACATTATCTAATTTACTTAGAACAATCATTGTATTCAAAAATTTCTCACAAGTTTCTTGATCAAACTTAAAAAATAACTTAAGTTAAATAATCTGTAAAAAAAATTTTAATCATGTTGCAAATTACATTTGGATCTTGTGATGGATCTAAAACTTGACTTTTACGATTCATGACACGATAACATTGAATTAAATCATTATTCTCCGGATAAATAAATTCTAAATTTGTTGTAAATTCGCCTTTATAACCTGGAAATGAAGCTTTATCACTTATACTATTTGCATTTGTTTGATATCTTTTTTGAACTAATAGATTCGATACACGCTATTGAAAGAAAAATATTTAAAATACTTAATTAAAATTTAATTTAAAATTTTTTTTATCTTTTTCTGTATATCAATAAGTTAAGTAAGTTTTTCACGAATTAAACTTTGGAAAAAATAATTGTGCACCTTAGCTGCTATTGTTTTAACAATTTTTTAAAATAAATTGATATCATACTCTTAGAGAATGATTAAAATCAAAATTAAATCCGCAATAATTTAAAGCTTGGAAACATTAATTTTGAAATATTGAGCTTCCAATTTGGAAAATTTATATTTTTAACGCTTCTCTTATAGATAAAGAAATTTAAAAAACAGCAGACCAACAAAATTATTCCAATATTTGTTTTAATTTTTATATTAAGTTTAAATTAAATTTCGAGTTGCTTACCGAATAATTCAGTTTGACTTTGGCAAGGTTTTTTAAGCCATTAAATACCAAATTTCGGCTCATTTTATTTTAATTTCAGGAGACAGTCTATTTGAGAAAAATAAAAAATTTAATTCAGTTTAACGAGTAGAAAAAAAATAAAGGAGTGGTTTTAGATGCTAGTCCAAATTCTAAACAAAAACAAAATTTTAAATTTTCTTAAAATAAAAACATTTTATTTTAAAGAATTTTTTTGTTTGAGATTCAAAATTTTATAAAAAATTATCTAAATTTTAAATTTTTCTTTTATAACATGAGGGTAAATTTAGTTTTATAATGTAAAATAAAAAATAATTTTTTTTTTTTTAAAAACAAACGCAACTAAATAAAAGCAAAAAAAAAGTTCCAAAAATACTAAAACAAAAGCAGTTTTTTTTTTATAATTTTTCGTAAGAATTCATTGGGTAATGTTCTTTGTGCGTTTTTAAATGTTCTAATAGTTCTTTTTGCTGTTTGAGAATTAGGTTAGTTGGTTTATCATAGACGTCCAAGAACATTTCTGTTGGCTTACAATATTTTGTTCGTTCTGCTTTGGTCATGCATTCTAAAATCTTTTTTAATAAAAAAATTTTTTTCTTATTGTTTTTTTTTTTTGAATTAAATATGAAAAGTTACAATTCTCTTATGCTCGGCGTCCATTTCACTTTCCATTTCCTTAGTCAATATTCCTTTATTGTGCAAGTAATTTCTAAATCTATTCATTGGATTATCATCTTTTTCCCATAGGTTTATTTCATCAACTGATCGATAGGCTGTGCTATCATCAGAAGTACTATGATGTCCTAGACGATAAGTCATTGCCTCAATTAAAACTGGTCGTGACTCTTTAACAGCTATTTGACGAGCTGCTCTAGTAGCATTATAAACTGCGAATAAATCATTTCCATCAACTCGAATAGTTACCATTCCAAATGCAGGACCCCTAGCTGCGATTCCATCACCTCTATATTGCTCTTTAACTGGAGTCGAAATAGCATAGCCGTTATTACGACAGAAAAATATTAAAGGAACGTCGAATACAGCAGCGAAATTCATAGCCACTTGAGCATCACCTTCACTTGCAGCACCTTCACCAAAGTATGTAATTACGCATAAACCATTTTGATTTCGTTTAAAGGCATATGCTTAAAATAAAAAAAAACAATAATTATTTTCTAAAACAAAAAAATATATATACTGTAATCTCTTGTTGATAATTACTTGAAATAAAAAACTTAATATTTTCGAATAAATTTCGAAATAAATCTTAACTACCCTTATATCTAAATCTCAATTTTTTTGTATTCAAATTTTTAAACTGGTTCTAAATTTCTAAATTTGAAAAAAAAATCTGAACTTAATTTTTGTTACTTCGCTTAAAAAAATTTTCGAAATAAAACTCGATTTTATTTGTTAAAAATGGAAAAAATCGAAATTAAATTCAACGAAAACTTTCCTAATTAGATCCAGTTTTCAACATTTAAAAAATAAAATCTACAAATATTCATGAGAGAAAACTAAAATTTTAGTTTCACGTCCAGATAAAATCGAATATTTTTGTATTTTTCCTAAAAAATTGTTTGGAGAATTGAATAATAACCAAGCAAAACTTACTGGTTACTGAATAGTCACAACTGATCGCAATCGTATATTTTTTTGCTTGAATGTTGTGTTATTTTAGCTTAATTTTAAAAAATTTTCTTTTTTTTTCGAAACAAAATTATAACGGAAAATTTTTCTTATCCTTTTTTATAGATAAGTACTCTATGAGCTATGTCTTTGCTCTATATGGCTTAAGCGAAACAGTACTTACCAGCACCAGCAGCCTGTGGTATTTGGGTTGCCAAAGGACTTGATATTGTCACAAAATTTAGATCTTTAGATCCATAATGCTTAAATAATATAGTCTTATGAAATAAATTCATTTAAATATTTTTAAGTTTTTTTGCTTACCACAGGCATTTGTTTTCCTTTGCATGATCCATTTGAATTACCAAAAATTTGATCACAACATTGTTGTATGGTAAATCCTCTATATAAGAGTACACCCGATTCTCTATATTGTGCAAATATTAAATCTTGTGGATCTAGAGCTGCAGCTGAGCCAATTTGAGCAGCAGTTTCACCATGATTTTGCATGTAAAATGAGATTCTACCTTGACGTTGAGCTTCGTACATAACCATATCAAACTTGGATAATAAATTCATGTTTTTGTACATTTTAAGTAATGATTCATTGTCGAATTTAGGCTCGTGATTCGGATCAATGACAACACCTTTGCGATTCATTACTCTATAACATTGAATTTGAGCATTATTCTCCGGGTAAATAAATTGAAGTTCTGTGGAAAATTCGCCTTTATAGCCTGGAAAGGAGGCTCTATCACTTAAACTAGTAGCTGAAGATAAATTTCTATAGTATATACTCTTAAATAGGCAAATTCTACATTTAAGAAGTATTAATTTTTTTTCGAAAATATAATACCTTGATAAAACTTGTTGTTTCTTTGTTAAAAAAGCGTTTTAATTTATAAACTGACATTTTCTGAAAATAAATAAAAAATTTAATATTCGATAAAATTGATTTATTAATAAATTCTTTCAGTTTGCTAAAACTGATTTTAAAGATTCCAAAAAATCAAAGATCTATTTTTATTTAAAAAATTTTATTGAATAAAAAAAAGAGGTAGAAACTTGTCGTTAAAGCTTTAATTAAACATCTAATAAAAGAAGAATCAAATTTTAAAACTAAAATAAATAAAATTTCAACATTTTTCTAAATTTTCATTTGAGCTATTTTGATTATCTGACCCATTTTTTGACTCATCTGACTCATTTTGTAAGTAAGTAACACAAAAGTGATCTTTTCCTATTAATATTAAACTTTGTCCGTCTTTATTCCATTTGATTGATTGAATTAAAAATGTTGCTTCACATGGAGTTTCAACTGAAACACAACCCTGAGGACTCCACATATATATTTTGTTATTGTTTGTACATAATGCCAGTCTATTTTGTCTGGGATCCCAAGCGACACATTTTACGGCCATTGTTTGTATTAAAACATTTGTTAATTTGAACTTTTTCATATCCCATATCCATAGAATGTTGGGCATTGAATCATTTCGAGTCAACATAAAACGATTATCATAGCTAAATTGAATTGAGCTTATACCCATTTTGGGATTGGGTTTGTCCAAATCAGGTTTTATTGCAGCTATTTGCAACGATCCATTGAAAATTTCATCTTAAAATAATAAAGAAAAATTACTTTTTATCATGCATTTTATATTTTTCTTATGCAAATTTAAATTTAAATTTTTTTCACAAATTTTCAAATCAAGTAAGATGTAATTTTAAATATTAAAGTTATTTTACCAAATTCAAAAATCCAGAGAAATAACACTATAATTAAACTTTTGAATGGTATGTGTACATTAGTACGTTAAGGTCGCTCTAACCAATTCTTTTGAAAAATGCTTAGAGCTTTTTTTATGCTTACTTTACAACACCCTGTCATAAAAACAGAATACCCTCCTTTTATAACATGTCATAAAAATCGAGCAATTACGTTAAATGCAATAATATGCAGTAGAGGTAAAGAATGTGCAGCAAAATTAGATTTTTGGATATTAAGAGCGAGAGCGCTGTGAAATAAAGACTCAAATTAACTTTCCTCGATTTATTCTTATAAAAAATTAATTTAAAAATATTGTATATTTTTGATAAATAACTTTGATGCCTTTTAAATTGTAGGCTGCTCAATTATCTGACCAAACGAACACATATTTTACTAAAATTTTGGTAAAAAATATGAGGATTCTTGAAAAAAGCGCCCCCCCCCATTTTACGATAAACAACACACCCGGGACGGTTTCCGTTTTTCTCAATACATATTTTCAAACTTTTAAGATAGCATATGAAAGGCTAAAATTTTAATTTGAATCGGTATTGGTATTAAAAGCGTTTTATTAAAACAATTTATATGATTTTCTATACTAATTTTTGATTATTTATTTTTTTTAACCAAAAAAATCCATTTTATTCTTTTTTTTTGTCAAATTAAGGGGGTGCGCTTTTTTCCAAGATCCAAATATGATCAGAAAAAAAACATTTTAAATAAAAACGATTAAAATTTTTAGTGGTAATAAACTTTACTCAAAACTTCAAATTAAAATATTTAAAAATGATCTAAGCTGTAAAAATTTGGATTGTTTTTTACTAAAAACCTTTAAAAGGTAATCATTGCCTTATAATTAAAGCATATTTTTGCAATTTTTTTTCTAATCAAAAATTGAAAATTGAATTTTTTTAGAAAATTTGATCATATTTTTTACTAAAATTTTTTTTAAAGCAAAATATAATCGTTGGGTTAGGATTTTAACCATTCTCAAATTTTTTTTAAATTGATTAAATGCCTTACATTTGCTAGGTGTACTATAGATTGAAAAAATTTCATTCTCATTTAAATTATTTGACTCATTTAGAATCGATGTAGACAAAATATCTTTTCTATTTTTGATGCTTCCATCATTCTCTTTGAAAATTAACTTTAAAAACAAGCCAAAAATTAATTTAAAAAAAATCCAAAAATTTTTTTAAGTCTTACTAAATCTCTTGAAGATATCTTAGTCGGATGATCAAACTCCATAATCATTTTATAAGTGATATAATTTAAGATTCGAACTTTTTGATCATAACTGCCAATACAGAGCAATTGACCACTTGGCGACCAATTTACTGTTTTGACTCCTAGCGACCATTTATACGGTTGGAATTTATTTATACATAAACCATCAGTGTTATAAACTAAAACCTTATACTATTTTTTTAAATAAAAATTTTTTTTTTACCTTAAATATTTGTTTTAAGTAGTGTTTAAAATTACTTCTAGTGGTGATTCCCAAATAGCAAAAACATTGCTATTCGGGGACCATGACACACCTTCTAAATTATCAGTGTCAACTTCAAAATGCTTTAAAAAATAACAAATTTTTTTAATGTAATTAATTATTTTAATTAATTTAAAACATACTTTTAAAAGTTGCCAATTTTCACATGAAAATATACTACAATAATCTTTACAATCTCGTCTCTCAGCTAAGAGCATATATTTACCATCTTGGGTAAAGTCATAACATTTCGGTATATTTTTAGGATATTTCATGTAAGAGACACTTTTGTTCATTAAGGACCAAACAGTTATTCTCAACTTTACAATAACAAAAAAAATTCAAAAAAATTTTTTTAATTCTTGTTGACTATCTGAACCTACATGAAAATCAGATGTTGTTAAAATGTGCCTGGAATCAGGACTCCAATTAGCTTGAACTAAACCAGCCGAACCCTCGTCTATTTTACACTTCCAATCAGGATTTTCAAGTGAAAAAACTTGAATTAAATTTCTTTTATTCAAGCAGCATAATATAAAATCAGAATCATATGACCACTTTCGAGAAGAAAAACAAAAGATTATTTATCTCAAATTTTTAAAAGAATTTAGATTTAATTTATTTTTACTTGAATATAGTTTATAGTATCGAGACAAGTGTACATATTAACAATTTCTAGTGAGCTCAAGTCTCTGACAATAAGTCTAAATTGGACAACATTAGCCAAATATTTACTATTAGGTGAAAATTCACACAAATGATTCGACTGTTTGAATAAATCGGAAAAATTCATTTTTTTTATTAACTATCAAAAATGGTCCGATTTTTCGAATTCTATGCAAATTTTATTTTTGATTTGAAATTCTTTAAAAATTTCTAATTTATCGAACACACCTATATTTTTTTTGTTATATTTTAAAAGCGAAAAAAATACATATTTAATTTTTGAGTATATGAATTAAAAAGCTTTTAAGTTGCCATTCGATATGTGCAAAATTCCAGTCTTTTTTCATTTTTTTTCTTTTGAAAAGTCTGCAATTTTTAATTCGAATAGCAGAAATAGTCTGAGGGTAGTTACAAATTCTGAAAATTTTGCAATTTATTTCCTTAATAATAAGTGATTTTAATGCTCAAAGAATTAAACTAACTAATAGATTTAGTTTGAAAATAATAAAACATTTGACAATCTAAGTTCCTAGTATTAACTTATTGAGGAACAAAAACCGACTAGGAAAAAACAAAAAAAAATTAATGTTTCTTAACGGGTGATAATCAGTCATAATGTTGTGAAAAAAGTTCGGAAGAGAAAAAAATATGTTAGGATAATCAGATAACCTGATGAAATTTTACAGTCTTGTAACATTTTTTGTTATGTTTAATTTTATTGGGTTAGATTTCTTTTAGTACTTCTCTGGAACTTTTGAGTAAAATTTTTACACCAAGATACCCATGAGCTTAGTATACCAAAGCTTAACCTTTTTATTTCACAGAATTTTTCTTTTTAATCGGTTCTAAAGATATCGTAAAAAATCAGTAAAAATTAAAATTTAATTTTTTAAATAATTCTGAAAATTTTTTTATTACAGTCAGACCTTGATTTTGTCAATGGTCTGCGTAAAACGGAAATCGTTGACAAAAACAAATATTGACTGTCTCGAAGTTGTCAACAAAGGTTGACAAAATCGAGTTGTTAACAAAGATAGACAAAATTGAAATTTTTATTGTAAAAAAATAATTGTAAAAATTAATTCATTATAATAATAATAATAAATAAAGATAAAGCTACATATTTCTTAATAATTTTTGCTCTTTTCAACTTTATCGTCTTTTATCTTTTTTTGTGATAACATAAAATGTCTGACCAGGCATTATTTTTTCAGAGAAATTTTTTAATTGACAAAATCAAAATAAAAATACATGCTAAACTATTGCGCATCTAACCTAATAAGAGTAAAATTAACTTGACAAAAGTAAATATTGACAAAAAAAAGGTTGACAAATTCAAATAACTTTGTAATGGGATTGTAATCCTTTTCTGACCGTAAATAAAAAATTGCTGACAAAATTAAAATTTGACAGAATCAAGGTTGACAACATCGAGGTTAGACTGTATGTCCCAATTATTCTCTAAAAGATAAAGGTTACGCGGAAATTAGAATAAAAACATTTAGTCTTTTTCTCATTTAATTTTCTAATTTTCAAAGAACTAATTTCAAATAGGTTTGGATTTCAAAAATCAAAATCTTTCAAAACGTATTTTATTTTAAAGTTTATGAGTGTTATTGACTTAAAATGACCATAACTATGCCACTTCTCAATCGAATTTCGTCAATTTTTTCCAAAATGATTGAAAAATTCAAAAAATTAATACAAAAATCATGAATTTTTCCACTTTTTTTTCTATTTACTGTTTTCTGATGATTATTCCTCTCTATTCCTTAATGCCAAATTATACAAGTCACTTGTCCACATGCGACATAATATTTTGCGTAAGCTTTGAAATCACAAAAGCATCCATCTACTAGACCAAAGAGTATTTTATCCAGTTACATTAGAAGAAAATCTTGATTTTTTTTCTTACTCTGATTTTCTCAAAAAAGTTATATTTTTCAAGAATTCAAAATCAAATTTTTGCTCTTTCAAAGCCAAATTTTGTTTACCGTAAAAAAAAATATTTACGGTTTATTTAATTTAATTTTTTATTCGCTTAGTGATGCTTTAACCAAAAAACTGGATCCTTCAATTGTTCCAATTTTTTGCCAATCAAATCAAGTGTTAGAATTGCATTCAAGTATTTTACTTAAAAAATTTATGCTTTTCAAAATAATTTTCAATAAATTGTAAACACAATTTTATTATTAAAATTAATTTTGATAAAATTTTCCGTATTAAAAAAAAAATAAGGTAATTCTATCAGAAATACGACAAGCATAGTAGTTGATTGTAAAAAATTTTAACATTAAATTATACTTAAAGCTCAACTTTATAAAGCACCTAATTAACTATTTCGCATTTATATTTTATTGTCCCTTGAGCATTTTTTTTTACAAACTTTAAAAAAAATTTTAAGGTGTATCTGTAATTAAACTCGTTTAATACTAAAAAACATACGAGCAAATTAAAAAAAAAAACGTGAATTTTTGAACTTTAGCTTATGATCCAATATGTTTGGAAATATTAATTTCATTATAATATTAAACGAAGTATCCATCAGGATATAAACTTATATAATTATAATCAAGGTTCGTTAAGTATTAATATCTCGATTTCATTTTATCATGAAATCCTAAAGTTTTTCAAATCAGAAAATCAAATAATCAAAAAATTTCGAATTACCTTTGGAATAAAAAAAAATTTAATTAAAAAAAAAACTTATAAATTTTTAAAATTTTAAAAGAAAATAATACCAGGCAAAAATGTACGATTTTAAGATATTTGGTTAATATTTACATAAAATAAGAAAATTAAAAAATTTAATTTATCCGACAGACATTTTAATGATTTTTTCTTTTCATTATTATTTTCAAATTTAAATTTATAAGACTTTTTCATTTCTTTCTTGAATTTAGTTAATAAAACTAATGTTTTGTCGAAAAATTTTATATTTATTTATTCCTCAATTATTTGATATTATAAGAATTGCAACAAAAAAAAAACAATAACAACAAACTAGATTTATTTTGTTAAATTTTTTAGTTTTAATTTCTTAAAAACAAAGAAAAAAATATTGTGTTTAAAAATGCAACGGCCCTTGAGCTCCAAAACAAAAATCGAAAAAAAACTAGTTTCAAAAGTGAGATTTCCTGATCAAGTAGTTCTTTTGGAAAGTATTAAAGATAGCGATGTTGAAAATGTTAAAAGTCTTCTTAGACGTAGAAGTGCATGCATTGACATGACCCTTATCAATAATTCTGGTAATTTTCTTTGGAAAAAAAATATCAAAAATCCTAAACTTTTAATGAATTTAAAAAGTCATTTAATTCAAAATATTTGTTTTTAATCTTTTTTTATGTGACTCAAATTAGGATTACGAAAATATTCTAAATAAAAATTAAAATATAAAATGAAAATTTGTAGCGAATTAAAAATTTATTTTGGAAACTTCTTTTTGAGCTATTTTTTTCTTAAAAAATTACTTTTTCTGAAGGTTTATAAACAATTAATAATTATATAATTTGATATGAGTCAAATCCTCAAATATGAAAGGTAACTTATGTAAACTCGAGAGAAAAAAACCTTTTAACCGTGTTTTTTAGGAATTTTTGTGTAGTTCGACCCCCTAAAAACAAATCTTAAACCCTAAAAAGAACAGAATAAACCGGAAAAACAACAGTCACCTTTTCAAAAGGCCTCCCAAGGTATAAAATAAGTATAACTATTTTTAACTCTAGACACTCTAAATTATTTGAAATATAAAAGTTAGTCTTTGATAAAAATTTTAATGTCCATCCAAGTATTGTTTTTTAAAAAAATAGATGGGTCTTGATATTTCGAGGGTCCAAAAATTTTCAATAAGTCCTAAAATCCTTTTAGAAAAATGATTTTGTTGTAAGGTTCGCGTAATGCAAAACTACAGCACTATATGAATCGACCATTTTCGATTTAATATTCGTATATGAAAATCTAAGTTTTTTAAGGTATTTTACAGTTTTTTTGATTCACCACGATAGAGTGACCCCATGTCCTAATTTTTTATATAAAATTTAGAAACTATACGAAATTTAGAACAAAAATGTGGTTTTACTTTTTTTATTAGAAATACTTAATTCCAAAAAAAATTGAAAATATTTATCGATAATTATATCTTTTTTTCATTAAAAATAGCGCAAAAAATAACTCATTTTTTTATGCAAAATTTAATATGTCACTAAAATAAGGGGCTACGGTAAATTTTCAACGAACATATTTTTTATTTCTAGTTTAAATTTCAAAGGAATTAACGCTAAATAATTTTGTTTATTTTCCGAATGTTAGCTGAAGCTTTTAAAATAATATTAAGATCGAAAGTTAAAGTCTTAACTAAGCGTTATAAAGAGCATAAGAACCGAGACTTTTGCAAGTCTAATTAAAGATCTAGATGAAGCTATAGCATATCGATTCAGCCATAAAATAATCTATACTCATAATTTAATTCCAAAAAGATAAGTACCTAATGAAATTAGCTAAAATTAGATGATTAATTTAGATTTTTTGATCTGAAAAATTTTAAATTATGATCAATTTTAATTTTTTTTTAATTAAAAAAAAGGCTTGACAGCATTTCATCATGCAGTCTTGGAAAACTCAATTGATTTGGTAAAGCTAATGATTGAGAATAATGCTGAGATTAATTGTGTTGATGAAGATCATTGGACTCCTTTGCATACAGGTATAGTTTTTAATTTTTATTTTGAAAATGTATAATTTTTAGTTTAAAATTATTATTCATTTTTGAAGCCGCTTCATTAGGATATCATGAAATTTCAAGGTAAATTCTAAATTAAAAAAAGAAAGGAAGCTAAATAAAAATTTAATTTTTGAATTTTTTTAAAAGGCTTTTATTGCAAAATGGGGCTGATTGGAAGGCTTTAACCTGGGAAAATCAAACACCATTTGATCTAATTGATTCAAATGACATTGAATTAAAAAACTTATATCTAAAATACATGACCGAACCAGAGATTCCAAAAAACCTACAAAAATCGAAAACAAATCAGAAAATTTCTGTTTGTCAAAAAAAATAATTTCCATCTAAAAAATAAATGAGTATATCCGTAAGAGTCAATATTTTTCTTTAATCAATATGTCACGATGAAAATTATCAATCAAAAATTAAAAAATTCATTTTTTTTTCGATTTCAAATTTAAATTGAATTGTCAATTTCAGAGAAAAAAATTTACAACCAGAATAAAAATCTGAATTGTTTTTTTTTTTTTGAATAATTAATAATCAGATTACTTTTTGTATTGTTTTTCTTTTTTTTTTATTTTCGTGTTGTTTTTGGCGTTTTTACTTATTATTTGTTAATCATGCAAAATTGAAAAAAAAATTTAGTTTCGTTCAAATTCAAAAAATTTTTTTTTGATTATTTTGTATATTTTTAGATAAAAAATAAAAAAAAGTTGAAACGATTTTGATTTAAAAATAAAATTAATTTTTAATTAAATTTAATTTGATTTTGAGCTCAAAGTGTATTAGAAAAGATCTTTCTATATCATAATCCTTATGTTAAAAATTACCAATTTATTTTTACTTTTAAAGGAAAAATTTCGTCTATGCTAAAGGATAATACGATTAAAAGAAGAAGATTTAGCAAATAAGAATTTATAGTTAGTATACTTGTTTGATATTTTAATGTAATCAAACACACAAATTTTGATTGGTGTATACCTTATTCCCTTGCTAGATAATGCAGCTTCATAACTTAAGATGCGCATGGGCTTATCACCATCTCTCCAATTTTAAAGGTTTGCTAACTGATGGTGCATTCTCTAAACCTAAAATCAGGTCTCTAATGCCGCATTAAAGACGTTATTTTTGGGTTAAATGCGTCACTGAACGTCTGATTTAAGTCAAAAAATTTGAAAAAATAAAATTTTGATTTATTTTTCTAATTAAAAATACTTTTAAAAAATTATTAATTATTTTTATTCATTAAACCTGGTGATTAGCGCATGCACCAAAAGCGCATCTTAAGTTATGATGCTGCATTATCTTGCAAGCGAATAGCGTATCTGTTAAAAATTTAAAAAATGTTAAATTTTGCAAAATATTTTTTTTTTAAATTCAAGTTTTCTATAAATAATCTACTTTATCCTCGTGCTACAATACTGATCCCAAAATGAACGTTCATTTTTGTAGATAGAGGATTTTTTTTTCAGCAAAAAAAAGTTGACTGTCACGTTCACATTTTTTTTCTGAAATAATATAATGAATATATTGATTTATTTATTAAAAATATTGTTAATTGTCCTTCCCTACAAATATTGTCTCTTTTTCTAATCTTTTTACCTGATTTTTCTTTTCACTCGAAAGACTAAAAATGCACCAGAATTCTCAAATTGAATTATTCATAATCTTAATAATTCTTTGAAGACTGAAACAACTAGAAACTTTTCTTAATTTCAAAAATAAATAATTAAACAAATTCATTAAATTAATTCAGAAAAAAATTTAAACGTGATAATCTTCTTTTTTTTGCTGAAAAATAATTTTCTCATTCTCCAAAAATGAACGTTCATTTTGGGAACACGTGAAAGACCAATATTGTACTCATTATATTCTATTTCCAAGTAAAATTTTAACAAATTTAAAATGTTTTTTATTTTTAAACGAATTTTTTAGAAAGAAAGCTTTTTTGATTAAATTAGAATTCAGCTAAAGCATCTTTTTTAATTGCTTAATCTAATGAGAAGGATAAAAAATGTCTTTGTATTATTTTGAACAAAAGGAAATTAAAATTTCAATTGGATTTTTTTTGATCTATGATTTCAGGCTAAGAAAAGTTGTATTAAAAAAAGCCAAAGTTTTGGTAAAATAAAGTTGGGATTGGTTTCTCGTGTGTTTTATTCAGAACAAAGCTTTCATGAAATTAAAGATTCAGAAAATCAAAAAATCTAACTGAATTAAAAACTTTTCCAATTGTAAAGAATAAATAAATAATAAATATGTCATTTAATTTCAAATTTAAATTATTTCCTTAATCTTATATAAGTACCATTTTCTTTTTTGATGAGCAATAATTCATATGATAGAAAATTAAAAATTAAGATGCCCGATCATAGCTAATTACTTTTCATAATAGTTTAATTAAAAGCGGTTCCGTAAGAATTCACTAGGCATATTAATATAAGAAAAAAGAGTATCTTAGAGTGTATTTTTATGTAACATAAATTAGTTCCCTATTTTTTTTATTAAATTCATGTGTAATGTTGCGTGTTTGATCCTTATATAAATATGACAAACATACTTGATTATAAACAAAAAACTCAATTTAAGGAAATTTCAAAAATTCAAATAGTGCATTCAAATTTTACAAGTAACTTTCGCTTAATTTTCTTATTAAAAAATCCTAGACTTATAAAATATCAATTTATTTCAAGGATATATTTTTAATTTCTTAAAGGCAGAACTTTAAAAAATTTATTTTGTCTAAAACTTTTGTTTCTTTTTATTCGTGAATTAACTTACAAACTTTTTTAAGAAATCATATTTCTGTAAAATGTTGTAAAATCGACCAATTTATCGTACCACAAATTTAGCATTTTAAAAGCATATTTTTCACTTTCCTTTTACAAGAATAATTAAAATTTACATAAATTGAATTGAGTGAATTGAAATCCTTGATTATTTCCGTATTATGATTTTTTGAAGCTTCTAGTGATAGGGTTCTTGAACTTTTTTGTTGTTGTTGTAGTAAAATCCTTTTAAAATGAAATTAATTAATTAAAATTTAATTGAAATTTAAATTTTAAAAAAGAAAGCAAACAGAAGTTGGGTAGGAAAATAATTAATAAATTTATACTTGTTAAAAAATGCTTCCTTAAAAAATTTAATGTAAATAGACTCAAAGTTTACTTAATCAAAATCAAAATAAAATATAAAAAATTGTCAATTTAAAATAATTTCGACGGAAATTGAAATCTTATATTATTTAATGCCAAATTTCATTGTTTTTGTCAAGTCTGCTAATAATTAATTGAACTTTGGGCCTATTTACTTTTGGGTTTCAATTCAAAAAATAAATATAAATTACTTTTTAAGAAATATTCTTCGATTGCTAAAATTTATGAAACTAATTATTTTTATTAAGGATTAGAATTTTATTTATTTTTAAGTTCAGAATTATTAATCAAAGCCATTAAAAAAATTTTTAAATTAATTTAATTTACAGTTAAAGTATTAAGAATTATAAAAGTAATTAGGAAATAATTGAAATAATTTTAGATTATTGTTATTTGCATAGATAATAAGAAAAAGATTTTTGAATTTCAAAAATTTTCACAACTTAAATTTTTTATGAAACATGTTTTGCATTAAGACATTTCTCATTTTAAAGGAAAGAAACCTAAATAAGAGTTGCTAAATGAGCATACAGTCAACACACTTTCATAACAAAAATTTTTGGGGATATAAATAAAATAAAAATTATTTAATTAACGGGACAGAATCAAGATATTTTAAAATATGGCTGAAGAATTGAAGAAAAGATGAATCGTGAAAGAGGAAAGAAAAAAATGGTACAAGTTTTTTTTATAATTTATACAGTAGATTTTATAGTTTGAAAATTTCCAGTAAAAATCAAAAGCCTTAAGTTTTGATGAAGCGGTTTTAAAGTTTTTCGAAAAAAAATTAAAAACGAATTTCTCTATTTTAACGACATGTCGCTAAATTATTCGCCAAAACGTCGTATTTATAGAATCTTTTACATGTGATAAGACCCTGTTTTTAAACCCAAATATCTAACTAAAACGAACAATTGCGTTCTAACATAAAGGAATACTTCTTTAACAATATTTTTCCTTTTAAAAATAAAAATTTTTTTTAATATAAACTATTATTGGATTAGGGTCTCTAAAATATCGTACTTAACCCATAAGAAAATTCTTGATTTTTTAATAATAATCTAATGCAAAAGTGCTATAAGGGTTCTTTTTGATTTTCAGGAAATTATGAATGTAGAAAATCAAGGGTTTTTTGAAGTTTGACATGAATGATGATGATAATTTTAAACATCTCTCTCATTAGCAGCGACGACAAAAAATGCCAAGTAAATGCGAATTATGATAAAATAAGTTTCTTGAGAAGATTATACTTAAATTTTCGTTTCTTTATTTATTTAAAGTTTAGTTAACGATTAATGAAAAATATCGTACATGTCGTAGAAATCGAGCTTTTTTGAAAATTTGTTCATTTCATGATCATATATTTTTTTGTAACGGTAGCCTAAAAATGCTTGGCTTTTTTTGGAATTAAAAAAATTATTGTCGGACCTCGATAAAATTATGAAAATTTACTATCTTATACAGAACTTTGTCTAGCTTAGTAAAATAATAGCCTTAAAAAAATTTTTTTTTCCAATATGAACCATCCTCGGGTTTGACCATCAGCTCGATCGTAAATTGTACTCGAAGGTTATAAAAGTCGGGATACAACTTTTGATATAACTAGGATTGTATATCAAATTGAAGCTCATAATTTTAGCTTTAATATGCTGTGTTTGATAATGTCCCATAATTAGTAATAATCTTTAAAAAAACACTGACTCCTATCATACTCAAAATTCAAAATTCAAATTTTTTGTTTCATCAGACACTCATTCAAAGCTAAAAATAGGCTGAATTTCAAAATTTTAAGTGATTACTTAAAAATCATCAAAAATTTTATATCAATAGCTCATTTTAATCAAAATTTCATTCTGTACAAGATTAAATATGAAAAGTTGTATCGAGGTGGTGGTCAAAACCGAGGATGGTTCATATTGGAAAAAAAAATTTTTTAAGACTATTATTTTCGGAAACTAGACAAAGTTCTGTATAAGATAAATTTTCATAATTTTATCGAGATCTGACAATAATCCGACATTATATTATTATTATTAATTAAAAAAAACAGCCAAGCATTTTTGGGCACCCGTTATGATTTGACATAAACACAAATATTAGATTC
Organism: Brachionus calyciflorus; assembly: GCA_002922825.1. Classification (NCBI taxonomy): domain Eukaryota; kingdom Metazoa; phylum Rotifera; class Eurotatoria; order Ploima; family Brachionidae; genus Brachionus; species Brachionus calyciflorus. The sequence continues at coordinate 1,100,387 of NTPY01000678.1, forward strand.
TTAGCTAAGACTGAATTATTACCAGAGACAACATAAAACTGCAAATGAATTTTCTTGAATTTTTCGCTTTTTTTGCATTTATTCGGCTTTTATTGAATTTTTAGAGCATTTTATAGTTTTTAAAAATAAATGCTCGATTTTTCTTTAATTTTTAGCTGTTGAGAAAATTAGAGAGATTCAAAGCCCTTGGTTTAGAACTTAATATTGAAAGTAATATTTGTTTATTAAAAATTTTATTATATCTTAGAAATAATTTTAGCTTTTTATAAAATAAATAATTTGATAAGACTTTAGCTCTTCTGCACAAATAGTAGAAGTAGTAGTAAATAATGTCTGCAATGTGGGATATCGACATTAACGATATTTAGGATAATAGCGCATAGCCCAAAAATCTTAGCAATCTTTTATTTTGACGATTACAAAAACCTCTGGGTCGATGATTGCCTTGAAGCTGTTCACTTATTTTGCGTATACTGCCACTCTTGAAAAGTCATCCCAATAATTTACAACTCTATTTGTAATAAAATGGTATCTATATGAGCCTCTTTTCTCTTCTATTCTCACTTCTTAGGTTCCTATAGTTTGCTGGTAAAAAGTCATTTTATACGAGCTTAAAAGTATTACGCTCTAAAAGAAATTTTTAATCTGACATAGAGCCTTTTTCGCTTTGGCTTCCGTACACTATTTTCTCCGTTTTAGATTATTGGTAATTTAAATTCCCAAATCCTTTTGTTGGTCTTTTTTTTTGAGAATATGGATTTTATTTTTATCTTTATGGTCCATAGAATAATCATTTATGTTTTAATGTCCTACACTCATTGATTTCCACTTAGAAATATTCAAAAAAGCCGACAAAATTTCATCAAAATATCAAGATCCTTTTGCATGGTCCCATCATTTTAAGATCGTCTGCATACGAAAGACTAAAACCATTTAAAACTATCTAATAGATCATATACATTATAAATAGCACTTCTGGGACACCGCTTGTAACATGACCACAATCAGAAACTGCATCACCTATTATCGCTTTTTGTTTTCTTCCTTTTAGGAATTAATAAATTTATTCTTAAGTATTTCCATGTATTGCAAATGCACTAAGCTTTCTCATAAGTTTTCAATGAGAAACTTTATCAAAAGCTTTGGGAAATTTATTGTAAACTATGTCAATATTAAAACCCTTATCCAATTCAAAGGTAATAAATTTTAAATTATTGAACATGTGTGTCACATGTTTTTTTTCTTGCAAATGCTACTAACTGATTATTTGATGATCAATTAAAAAATTATCGATTCTTAGTGAATTATCATGAAATAAAGCCTATTTTTTCATTTTTAAAAAATTTAATCAGTTTAAAAGAATATTCCTCGATTTGGTCAACCAAATTTTTATAACCAAAATTGGCAGACTTGGTCGACCAAACGTTTGGTTAACCTAAAAAATACGAAAAAAATTTCCTTCCAGCCTTTATCAGTTCATGATTTTTTAAGAGACCTCGAAACTAAACGGTTCCTAGATGTAAAAAATTTATCTTGTTTTGAAGTTGATAATCAATAGTTTTAATATTTATTGAAAAATATTTGAAATTTTCGCGAATGAATATAAAACTTATGAAATTAAATAAATAATTATTAATTAATAATTACATTTTTCGCAAGATAAAATTGTCGACTCATAGCTCAATTCTTAAATCGTCAAACAACATATTTAGCATAAATTTGGAACAATAAGTTACATAACTCTTTATAGAACTTTTGAATTTTTGAGTAATTTTCTCCAACTTTTTTAACCGATTCTTGCGAAAAATTTACCTTTTCCTTAACTAAAATAAAATTTTTAGTTGTTGCTGAAAATAATCTTAGCATGAAAAATTGCTTATTAATTTTTTTAGTTTAGTGTAATAAGAAAAAACTGAAGAAGTATTATTTTTTTTCTCTAATAAGCTTTATTTCTTAAGTAATTATTTTCTCCTATATCAATTTCATACAAAAAAAAAATGATTCAAATAGTCTATAGAATTAAATTTTTAATTAAGGTATTTTTATGATCTCTATCCTTATGCTAAAGCATCCCGATCGATCCATATTTATTTATTTATTAGTTAGAATTACATTTTCAAATAGCTAAGATAAAAAATGACATTTAAAATTCAGAATACTCAAAAAATATGATTAATATCATGAAAGAGAAAATTTTTAGAAAAGAAATTCTCAGCATGAAATTTAGCTTAATTACTTTTTAATTATCCAACCTGATTTTAATTAAAACGCTAATAATCTTCTCAGAAAAAAGAAAATCAAAGTTTGTTGTTGCCTTATTTCAATTCTATAAAAGGTATTGGGAAACAAAAATGCTTCAGGTTCAAAAAGCCTTTTTTTTTTTTTTTACTTTTGCTGAGCTATCATACTCAACAAATAAAAAAAAATTTAAGCTATTTTTTACGTTTAGAATTTGATTGAAAAATTTTTCTAGTTTAAAAAAATTATTTAATTCTAAAATAAAAGAATTTGAAATAGTTTTTTTTTTCTAAATGCACCAAGTGTCCAAAGTCTTAGATTTAGAGAAAAAAAAAATTCTCATGTAATAACTTTAAGTAGTTTCTCTAATTATTAATTAGCCAAATTATAATTAAAACATTTTATTTATTTTTATAAAAAAAAAATTCGAAATTAGCAAAAATTTACAGTTTTTTTTTTCCATTTTCTAAATGCTTGTCTAGATAAAAAAAAATTTTGTTTTTTTTTTTCAAAAAGTACTGGGTTTCGGAAAGTCATTAGTTGAATACATGAATTTTTTATCATCTATTCGACTCAGTGCGAACGGCTTACAAAGCCACATTGAATTTAATTTTTGAAAAGAAAAGTGATAGATTTTTTTTTCAAACAAAAAATCTCAGTTTTGAAAAACTAGAAATTTCTTCTTTTTTTTTTCAAGGGGATTTTGAACCATTTAAGCCAACTTTGAATTCTTTTTTTGTTTAATCTTTCTTATTATTTTAAATTTTACATCAAGAAAATAGTTGTTGTAAAAAAAAAAAGAGAAAAATTTCCTGCTAGTTAGGATTATAAGGAGACGATACGAAAGAAACGAAGAACCAAAAATTTAGTTTTTTCTTTTGAGGATAAATAAGAAAATTAAGATATTTTACAAAATTTGGCAATTTTTATACATTAAGTATTTCGTATTCTTTTTTGAAAAATTTCCTCTAACTAAAATCAATAATTTCAATTTATTTTCTTCTTAAAAATTAAATTCAATTCCGTTTAATTATTTTATTTTTCTATTTCTTAATTAATTTAATTTTAGACTAAGAGAATTGGGATTTAAAGAAAAAAAATTTTTTTTTAAGTTTGTTTTTGTTTGTTGGTAAGAAAAGAAAATGAGTCGTCGCTTGAGTCTTCAGCTAAAGAATTCATCTAAACAAAAGCCTAAGGTCAAATTTACAGATGAGTTAATTTTTTTGGAAAGTATAAAAGACAATGACATTGATTGTGTAAGAAATATGCTTAGACGTGCTAGTGCAAATATTGACTTGAATAAAATAAATGATACAGGTCTGACTGCTTTGCATCAAGCAGTATTGGAAAATTCTGTTGATTTAGTGAATATTTTGATTGAAAACAAGGCAGATTTGAACATTCTGGATGAAGATCATTGGACTCCTCTTCATGCTGGTAAAAATTAATTATAAACAAATAAGAATTCAAGGCCTCAATAGCGCAGTCGGTAGCGCGTCAGTCTCATAATCTGAATTTAAAACAACAGAGTAATCTGGAGGTCGTGAGTTCGATCCTCACTTGGGGCAAAATTTTTTTATTTTTTTTAAATTTTAAGCTGCTTCTATGGGATACCATGAAATTTCAAAGTAACTTATTTTTTTTTTTCAAAAAGTTTTCATGCTTTAGCAAGTAGAAAACATCTAGTTAAATCGAAATTTTCATTTTAATTTTACAATCATTTGAGAATAAAATTTTGTTTTCACAGTGCTAAATAATTTGGTTTTTCATAGAGTTGTTAGACTAGAAAAAATAATAAATTGAAAATTCAAGTCAAATTTTAGGAATGATTCAAAACGTTTCTAAATTTTTTCAATTTAATTGTTGAAGAATATTTTAAGTGTTGAAATTTTATTAGAACTAGTTAAACACATGCATTTTAATCATTAAATAACCTTGAGATGAATGCACTGGTTTTATTGGGTTTGAGGTAAAATTAATACCTAAAAAAGATTTATTAATTCAACTATTCTTAAAGTTCGTCTCAGTTCGGTCAAAAAAAGTCTAATAATTTAGAACATCTAAAATAGACAAATATTTTTCAAAGACTGTTTCGGTTCGATTTAACTCGATAAAGTTTGGTACGGTACGGCGTTAATTTGGTGGAAACGCTGTATCTTTTTTTATATCAAAAATTTTCATTTTTATCCCGTTGAACTTCTTGAGTTAATTACTTCATTTCTGCGTACAGATTTACGTTGTTTCTGAGTGTAATTGGTGATTTAGTCACGTTATCTAAAAAGAAAACTTAAGGAAATTAAAAGTTGTCCAAGTATGGCTCTAAAAAGAGACCTAAAATTGTATTTTCTACTTGCATCAAAAATAAAATGAAATTTAATTTGTAATATAATATTAGAATTTTGCTTGAAAATGGAGCGGATGTGAATTGTCTAACAGCAGAAAACGAGAGACCGATAGATCTAGTTGATCAAGATGATTTTCCACTAATATCTCTTCTATTAAATTACATGAATTTAAATTCGTCTAGTAATGATTCTACCAATTCATCAGATGAAAATGAACCAGACAATAGTGATTTATACAGAAAAATAGTTTTAAATATTTTAAGAAATTACGATGATAACGATCAGATATTTCAGGAAATTGAAGTAAGTTATAAAAAACAAACTTTTATTAAACTTTTTACTAGTATTTAGTGTTAATTTTTTCTTTTGATTTTTAGAAATTAGGAGATCAGAAATTTGTTAATTCATTTAAATTTCAAAAATCGCTTTGTATTGCTATATGCGAAGCAAGTATTAACAAAAATGACTTGGATAAGCAAGAATTAAGAAAAAGATTAGGTTTATTGTTGAAATATTCTGATAAAACAATTGATTACGAGTTGAATTTAATCGATTCCGTATATGATTTTATCAGAAATTCAGAAGTTTCTACAGGTAAGAGAAAGAAAAAACAAAAAATCCTTTAAGCAAATATTTAAATTTTTTTTTCTAAATTTTAGATATGTTTAAAAAGATAATTACTATTTTCAATGAATTGAAATTAATCACAAATAATGCTTATCAAATATGGCGATCAAAAGAAAGGAACTTGGACAAAAAGAAATTTGGCTTTAATCTTAAGAATTAGTCTAATTGTATAAATTTTTTTAGTTGTTTTATTATTTAAATTTTGTTGCAATAAAATTTTTAAGTTTTACGTATTTATTTAGCAATTGAAAAAACAACAACCAACTATTACTTTTAAAGCAACAATCATTTTACGTGGATTCTTAGCTTTTTTTACAATAACTAACTTTCATATGATGGAGAGGAAGTTTATAGCTACAAAATAAGGCTATGTTAAGTTTAGTATCAAAAATATCAGAATATCAATTAGATTAGGAAATTTAAATTTAGACAATACAAGTGTAAACTTAATTTTTACAATTTTTTTCATTTTATTCTATTTGAAATTTTCACAAAACCAAAAGTTATAGAAATTTAAAAAAATGTGGTTTTTGATACCAAACTTAACATTTCCCAAAATAAGATATTTTCCCTATACCCCAGTAAGTATTTTCATTTACATTTTTAATATTTAATAAAAATCACCGATTACATCCCAAAAACATTTCTTATTTTTTCCCTTAAAATCACCTTTAGACCTCTAGGAAATCTCTTCAAAAATCTCACCCTCTTAGCTTCTATTGTGAAGGTTTTAAAATATTATTTTTGAAATTTTTAATTTTATGAATCAAGAAAAATTGAAAATCTTGATTTTAGGGTCATCATTTGAAAGCAATAGCGATAAGACTCATATTTGTTTCAGGTATTGATTGTTTTAAATAAAAATAAATCAGGGGATTTTGATACAAGGAAGATTTTTTACTAAATAATATAATAAATCAATGTATGTAATTATCGATCTTTTAGATTAAGACTTTTAATAATTAAAGAGTTCATTAAGGCTCATGCTTTTTTCTATAAATTGCCCAGCCGGCTAAAATTTGATTTAACGCTAAGAAACATCATAGAAATTCAATTTCACTTAAAAATTTTGATGTTGATTATAATATTTTTGATGTTTGATAAAGTATTGCTAATTTTAAATTGAGTTACTCCTAAGATTTGAAAGCACATTTTTTTTTAATTAAAGAACTAAACAAAAAAAGCAACCAAAACTGAAATGCGTCATCAGCGCACACTGTATTTCTAAAAATTTATTCATGTGTCGCTTACATAAAATCAAATTTGGACCAACTGGGTGATATATTATTAATTAAAAAAGAAATGTTAGTTTTCATAAAAAAATCAATGGTTATTTTTTTCTTAAAAACAACTGATGCAAAATCTCAAATCTATTGATAGAATAAACGTAGCTGGATCAATGTGATTGTTGAAAAAATTTTGCATGCAAATTTCACATTTTTTCTGAAAAAAAAGAAAATCAAAAAAAAATTTCCAGTCTAAATAAGCTTTTTTGAAAAAGAAATAAACTAATGCTGGTATTCATGGAATTTTTCATTCGTAGATAAAAAAATTAATTTATTACAGAAAAAATAAGCAACAACAAAAAAAATTAACAACCAGTCATTTTTGAGACAATTGTGCTCAAAACAATAGATAATTCAGAATCTTCTGATAGCCGATCTTTCACAAGTCTTAGTTGATCCATAATTCCATCAGTTCTTTGGACCATTTGAATCAAAAACAAATTAATTACCTCAAAATCCTCTCTAGGTGTTCCCATAGTCCAACTTTTAGTCGGATTCTTTTGAATTAAACCATCGAAAAATACCAACATCTCTTTAACATCCATCAAATCGCATATATTTTTATCTTTAATAAGATGCTTGAAAAAAATATTCATTCTTTTTCTAATAAAAGTAAGCATTTCATTTGTAGTCACTCGAACAAAATCACTTGGTATTTGTTCATTAATAACATCATCTAATAATTCAAATATAGCCTGAAAACCATTAGTCGCATTGAAATAATTAAATAACAAATTAAAGAGTAAATTAAGTCTAAAAATCAACAATTGATCTAAACCAGTCGATTTGGTCATTAAATTCAAAAGAGTATAAATAAAAATTTTAATTGTTTTCTTTTGAACTTTATTTCCCAATTGTTTTTCGAAAATCAACTCCAAAGTATCCATAGTGGCGTCTACTAGGCTAAATAGAAGCAAGGAACCCGTGTTTAAAATTTCAAAACAAATTAATTCTAATTTTTTAACACAAGCATAGACTAAGCAATCGGCATAATCGTCTAAATATATTTTCTTTTTATCACTACTTAAGAACAAATCAATGTTGCATAGACTTAATAAAGCTATATCGAAATCCTCATTGAAAATATTCAAAATAACATTTTTAATTTGCGATACATCAGTAATGGCATGTGGTTCTAAATTTTTGACTATTTCTGTCAAATAAACAGGCTTTGAATTTAAATTAGAAACTTTATGTAGAGCACCTGGAATTTTACTTATTTCACTATCAGTCATAAATTCTCTCAATTTTCCCAGTGATTTTACTTTAGCTTTTGAAATCGCATGCAAAGACTTACATCTTAAATTATCGTAATTATTATCACGATAGTACTTTTTCAAAATATCTATCACCCTTTTAGAATTCAATTTTTCCAAGCCATAATCATCTATCAAAAAACCTATTTGTTCAATACACTGAGAGCTTAATGGTATAATTTCATACTTCTCAATTAAATCGACCAAAATGTCACTACATTTATAAACATTACTAATTGAGGTTAAACTTTTAAAAATATTGCCTACTAACTCTCTTACATAGGGTCTTAAATCAGCTAAATTTTTAAAAAAATAAGGAGCAAATAAATTCAATTCATAATCGGTAAGTGTATAATTAATCGATTTTAAATATTCGATTAATTCAGTTAAGTATTCTAAGATTTTATAAAAGAGTAATGGATTATTTTTCATTAGCATTAGAGTAATCCATTTGAGGACTAAATCAAGTGTGTCCAGAGTGTTTGAAGTTGAAAAATTATTTTTTAAACTGTCTAAAATTTCAATTCTAAATCTGTAATCATTGGAAAAAAAATAAAAGATTGGCTCAGGCTTAAAATGAGCCTGCATTTGTAATTTCAATTGATGCTTAGCCTCTTTTTTACGAATTTTAAAACTCCAATCAAAAATGAGACCATTATTTTCGGCGTTTATACGAGCTGATTTACTCCAGTTATTCGATTGAATTGTATTTTGTAATTCTTGTAATTCGACACTGTTGCAATAATTGACGAAACATAAGAGTCTAAATGTATTATGACTCATGGCGACAGGACAAACGTTGTTGAGCTTAAAACTGCGCTGAATGTGCTCTAAAGTAGCTGATTGATAATTTAAATTTTTCATTTTTTTGAATAAAAAAAGCAATCGTGTGATCATGTCCTCTTCAGTGTGAGGAAAGCAAAATCCGATTGTTGAAAATTTTTTTACACTTTGAACTAGTTGATTTATGGCTAAGCAATAGAATTCTAAAGCTTCATCTCGCTGCGAGTTTTCCAAGGCTTTACCATTTTGTATGTGATCAATGGCTACTTCTATTCGTTTTTTTATTTCTTTATCGAAATTTATTAATCGATCACGATCATAGTCAACTTTGGTTTTCATTTTTTTTTGTTCATCAAATATTTTTTGATATTCTCTTAGAGCAAAAATTTTTTGATTTTTACAAATATTTTAGCTTTTCATTTATTAAATAAAAAATCCTTTTGAATTTTTTTAATTTTCCTAGCAATTGGATTTTATTGATTGGCGTTGTTAGACTAGAAATATTTTTTTTTAAATCTTTAAATACAAACAAAATCTTTTTTCATTATAAAAAATCTCGTTTTCTTGGTAAAAGAATTAATAAATATTCGGTAACATTTCAGTTTTAAAATTGCTTTAGTCATGATAACTGTTGAAGGTTCACATTACCGTGTCAAATTATGTTTTTTTTCATTTCTTAATACAAACTTTTTTACAAAGCATTTTGACCTTGAAATAACATATCTCTTTAAATTCCTTCGCCCTCAGCCACAAAAAAGCAATTTTAAATAAATATTGAGACTTAAAAATCAGGATACAGTGTATCCCCGATTTTATGAACCTCGGTTGTCAAGGCTAATTTAGTTCATAAAATCGGATACCGTATTACATACATTTACATAAGAGTGAGTTCAAAAGGTTGAGTTATTTTTACTTCATAAATTCGAAGATACATAAAATCGGAGTTCATAAAATCAAGGATACACTGTATTAGATTTGAAAAAATTGTAAGCTTGAATTTGAGAATTTTCTTAAGATTAAAAATTTTGTCTATGTTTGGACATTTCTTTTTTCAATATTATAAACCTCTATGGGGAAGTCAATTTCAAAAATTTAATTCGAAATCAATTTTCTAATTTCTCGTATTTTAAATAAATGTAATTTCCAACTTCAAAAAGGCTAAATTTTGTGACCACTTTGGTCACAAATGTTTATGACCATTTTTTGTGACCATAAAAAAAATTTTGATTAGGAAAAAAATTGTATGACCAGGAATTAACTGCCAAAATTTTTTATTATATTTTTTTGAACTCGGGTCTTATACAGCATCAATCATTGTCTCGTAAAGGAAAAATAAATAAAAATTCAATTAAAAATTTATAATTATTTTGAATCTATATTTGTTGACTATCAAAGTTGAAATTTAATAAATAAAAAGAAATTTGATTGAATGTTTCCTTCCGGAGCCAATGTTTGATGCTGCATAAAATAGTAAAATTCCGATAAATTATCAAATAAAACGGACATTTGTATGATTCATGAACCATTAATTTTAAGACGCAAGGGATTTATTATTCACCAAGGGTAATTTTGTAATAAAAGTATTCGTATAAAAAAAACTTAACTGTATTAAAAGATAATTACTAAAAAAATATTTTAAGATAATTTAAAAATTTTTTCAATTTGACCAGAAATTTTTTTTTCTGGCCAAGAATTTTTCTTTGTGACCAGTTGGTCATAAAACAGGGAAGATCCGAAATTTTTTTATTTACGATTATGTTTTGAAGTAATTTGTGGAAAAGTCCAAAAGAAATAAAAAAATATCTGATCAGCTGATGAGGATATTTTTAATCACGATAACTTCATAAAATTTGAATTGAAACTGATCGAAAGAGTACCCTTTGAAAATTTGAATACATCGAATATAAACACTTAGAGAAAGTATTAAAAAATCATCAATCAATTTTTCCAAAAAAAAACTTTTTTTTTCTAATGAGCTTTAAACGCTTAACTTAAGTATATCTCCATGGTAACTTATATTTTCTTACTAGAAATAAAAAATTAAAAGTTACATTAAAAATTTTGATTTTTCTTAAAAAATTTGCGAAAACGAAAAGGCATAAAATACTTATAACGAGTGAAACTGGTGTGTCTTATCTAAATGTCAGCAAACATAAGAGATAAAAATGAAAAAGATGAAGTAGGTTTGACTAATAGATAAATCTTACCAAAAATTAAGCACAAAACTTTTTTTATCATTATTTCTAATTAATTTTATTTAGTTTAAAGAAATACCACTCGGTATAAAATGGGAATGGGATGAATCGAAAAATTGCTTAATCTTCAAGTTAGCTTGAATTGAAAAAAAAATTTTAAATAAAAAAAATATATTTTAATTATGTTCCTAATTGGCAGAAATCTTATGCTTAATGATAAAAAAGATTTTTTCGATCGTTCGAAAAAAAATACCGATGAAAAAATTGATTTGAGATCAGGTGTTCCTCGTTTAGTAACTCAAGACCGAGAAAAATATGAAACTACCAATGAAATTAGAAAACCAGTAAATACGATTATTTCTATAAATGATGTCAAAAGTAAAATTTTAGAAAAATTGAAATTTAACGAAAGAAAAATTTAAATAAAAATTTTTTTTAAGATGCTGCTCTTTACATGTTATCCAAGCGATATTACATTCCTGTTGAATTTGAGCGATACTGCAAGTAATTTTATTTAAAGAAAATAAATTTTAAGATCAATATTTACATAGTAAATTTAAGTGATCCTAAATCTAAAGAGGCTTTCGAAGAATATTTGCTCACATTAGCCAATTATTTTTATTGGTTTTTCGAGGCTATCGATTCAAAAATTTTAATAAATCCTATGTGCATGTAAGCTGGATTTTCTTTTTTAAAATTAAAATCGTAAGAAAATTTTTTTTTGTAAATTTAATTTACAGTGAACGAAGTCAAGAAGAAAAAAAACGAATTGAATTAGCTGAAAAAATGATTTTAAAAACTTTAAAATCCTTAGCTAGATGTTATTGTACTATTATTCTAGGCCTAGGTTCTGAAGAATATCATCACATGAATGCTGGAAAGTAAGTATAAAATCTTAACTACCTCAATGTACCAAAAAAATCCTGATTACTTTTTTCCTTTTTAGAAATCGAGTGTCTAGTGGTTTCAAAGATCGTGGACTCTATGAAGTAAATTTTTAAAATTAAAAATAAAGTAAATAATATTAATATAATTCATATTTTAAAAGACCTTGTATCCTTTTTGTATTTTTTTTGTGTGGATAACATTTAAACGTAGAGATTATGAGCTAATACGAACCGAAATCGGACGACTTTTACGTTCTGAATCGTTTAATAGTGAAATAAGAGTTGAGAGTATTTTAGAAGAAGGTAAAATTGACTCCGAAAAGACTAGGACTGTTTTATTTTTATATTTGTATTTATTTTTTATTAAAGAAAACCGAAAGCCTACAACTAGAATAACAAAACGTATTCCGGAAAAAAGACTTACTGATTCAAAGAAGAAAAAAAGTAAAGAAGAAATCGATGCGGAAAAAGATGCATACAAAAAAGCTAAAGATTTAATTTTATCTCAATATGCAGAAAATAAAATTCTTTTGAATGAGTTCAAATCTAAAATAAAGTAAACTTAAAAAGAATATTTAAATATGGATAAAAGTTGCTTAATATTTTTGGTTGTATTAAAAAGTAAACAATCTGCAGCTGTAGTTAAAACTCAAAGATCTCCAGCTTTGGTTTCTATTCTACCGCGTCCAGAAGAAAATAGTAAACATTTATTTGTCAGAAAAGGCGAATCTTTAAAGTATTTGATTTAAACATTATTTTTAATAACATAATTTATTTTTTTATTCTTTTTTTTTAAACTAGAAAATCAAGTTTTAGTAATACTGAAGAGGAAGAAGATGATGATGATGACTTTGTCGATCTAATTAAAGAGTAACTAAGTTCATGACAAATAAAAACAATTTTTTTATCAATTTATTTATTTTAGAATAGGTCTTATTGGTCAACCGATGAAATATTATCATGAAAAGACTTTGGCTATTTTAGGTAATAGCGAAGAGGATAGAGAAATACTTAAAAAGTAAAACAAATTTTTACTGTACAATGAAATTGATTAAATAAAAAACTAAATTCTTCTTTTTTAAGTAATGAATCACAAAATCAAATGGAAAATTGCTCCATTCGTAAATTTTATTTTTATTTAGCTTTTTTTTAATTTAATTTGAAACGTACTAAAAAACTGCTTACACACATTTTTTGGTCATTTTTTACATGCTAAATTGTCTATTAAAAAAAACTTTGACAAAAAAACAAAAGATTTTCGCCGAGCTGCTAATAAAGGCTTAAAATTTAGAAAAATAGTTCTAAAACTTTTGGTTCTTTTTTTGCTCATTATTAAGGAGCTAGATCAAAATGGATTTGAATTCTGTTGATGCATTCAGCTTTAAAAATCGACACGAAAAAACACTTTTGTTGGGTACAAAACCTATTTTTTTTTACTTCGGATTCTAATACTTAATTAAAAAAGTTCTTTAAAATTACCTCTAGTGATGAGCAACTGGTCTGTATTAAACCGATTTGGCCGAAATTCCCACCTAAGCCATTTTCAAGAATACTAAAAAAATATAGAAAATTATAGAAAATAAAATTCTCTATCTTTTGATAAAATAAATATAATTTTATGAATTTATCCTGAATTATTATTGAACTTAATATAAAAATATATTTACATTTTATGATGTCGAAAGATAGAGAATTTTATTCTCTAAAATTTGATGTATCTTCCGAGAATTAATGGAGGGGTTTTAGGTCGGAAATTTTGTCAAAACCGGTTGACCATCACTAAGTAAGAGGGAAATTACTTCTTACTTTTTCCGAAAAATTATTTGAAGTTTTTTCAAAAAAGACACAAAAAGTTTAATTTCGATTTAAAATATTTAAAATTTTTTCTATTTTTAAAATCGCCGGAACCTTATTTAGATAATTTTGAAAAATTAGGATTGATAATAAAGTCTCTTATTCAAAAACATCCGCTGGGATTGCTTCTTGACAATACGCTTGCCTCCAACAGTACCTAAAATTTTTAAGAAAATTTTTATAGAAAGAGTTCCAGTAAAGCTACGCTGCTTACAGTTAATAACTGATTTCAAGATTTTCGGTTTCAAACAATGCATTTATTTTTTTCGAATACAAATAGTTAATAAAAAAATTTTTTTTAAGATTCAAAGGATCCTGAAACATCCGAAGAAAATCAAGAATGAATGAGAATAATGCTTAATAGTTTTAGAAATAAACTTCTTATTTTATCTGTAAATTAAATTCTTTGTTTTTTTTTTTCGAAAAATAAATTAAATAAAATTTTATGAAACAAAAAATTTTTTATTTCAATCACGTTACCTTATCTAAAAAAATAATAATTTTGTCAAAGGATAATTTAAATTTAAATTAAAGAAAAAAATTCGCCCGATAAGGGGCTCGAACCCTTGGCCTTGAGATTAAAAGTCTCACGCTCTACCGACTGAGCTAACCGGGCCTACATTAATCAGACATCTCTTTAAGAAACTTTAATATAAATTTTTACTTTCCTAATTTTAATGAACTAAAAATAGATATAAAATCTTATCTCGTAATAGAAAAAATTAGCTTAGAACTTTTTGATTTCTAAAATGAAAAATTCATTTTTAAAAATTTTATTTTTTTATTTTCAAATGGCTTCATACTTTTCTATTTCGATTGAAAAGGCTAAAAAGAATCCTTACGAAGCTTACGTTTTGACTAATGACACTAATAAAGTAAAAGATGACAAAGGTGTTCGAATAGGTCCATTAGACCTTAAGTACGTGAATTTAGATATGATGAAAAAACTCGGTTTAAATCCTGATATGATTGATTTATTACAGCCTTATATTGGCGTTCAGGGTCAAGAAGCTTTAGATCTTGTTAATACACGCCCTTTAAAACTAACACGGGATCAATTTGAAACTTTAAGTTCCAGAATGAAGAGTTATAATCAGCAACTTTATGATAGTCTACCTGAAAGTGACAAAAAAGAACCTATTGTAAGTATTTAGAAAAATAGTAAAATATAAAATGTAAAAATTTTTTTGATTTTAAGATTGAAAGATTAACACAACTTGCCAATGAAGAAAAATGGCCAGAGTATTTAAATTTGAATGAAAAATTTTTAGAAGCGCCTCGAATTATGGTACGTGGCTCTTTACAGACCGCAATACCTTTTAACATGAACGAACATTAACTTGAAGTTTAATTATCTTAATAAATAATTTAATAAAAGTTTAGCATTTTCTTACAGTTTTTTTTTGAAGAAAAAAATTCGCCCGATAAGGGGCTCGAACCCTTGGCCTTGAGATTAAAAGTCTCACGCTCTACCGACTGAGCTAACCGGGCCTACATTTACTCCAAATTATTTGTGTTGCTTTAAATAAGTGCCAGCGAAAAAATAAATTGACTTTAGAAAACTTGGATTATAATTTTTTTTTCATTTTTGAAAACTTTTGATTTATACAGTGCATAACTATTTAAGGACATTCTTACACAACAAATTTTTCGGCGTCTCTTTCTAAGTTAATGATTGTTTTTTTTTTTACTTTTATGATTTTTTGGTCTAGTTTGGATAAGGTAAGTTTATGTCTTTACTTTTTGAAAGCTAGCCAAATGAGATCAATTCTCATTGTTTCCAAAATAAACTTTTGTAATAATATTTTGATCACACAATTTTTTCAACTTTTAATTATTTTTATCAAACAAAAATTATTGAGTTATTTAATTTATTTAATTTAGGAAAAATTAGATTTTTATCAAATTAACTAAAATTAAAAATGCATAAGCTTTTTTCCATAAGTATGAATTTCAGATTTTGACGTCGTGTCTAAAATCTAAAATTAAAAAAATGGTTTTTTGAAATAAAACCTTGCAAATTTGACGATATTTTAGTTCGTATTTTGTTTACAAAAAAATTTTTAACAGTTAAATTTTGACTATTTTGAAAACAAATTTGTTTTTGTAAATTTCAAAAAAAATTATCCTCTATCAATTCTAACAAATCTAATGATGGGCTTTTTATTGAATCTATCGGTATGTCAGGTTGAATATTGGTCACTATCAATCAAGTTTTTTCTTCAAAAAAAAATTTTTGGACACGAAACTAAAGGGTTACTTTATCATGGGAAAATATAAGACTTGTGCAAGCTTCAAAATCTCGCCTTTGGCTTTAAGCGCATGCTCTTCGTAGCAAGGTAATACGGTATGTGCATGTGATATGCATGGATAAATGTAATTTTATGCATATCTAATTTATCGGCTTTTTAATTTATATTAAAGTTTTTGAAAAATTATAAAACTTTTTTCAAAAAAATTAAATGAATTTTTTTTTTAAAGTAAAAAAAAATTCGCCCGATAAGGGGCTCGAACCCTTGGCCTTGAGATTAAAAGTCTCACGCTCTACCGACTGAGCTAACCGGGCCTACATTAATCAGTTATTTAACTTTAATAGTCAATAATTTTCTAAATTTATTATCAAAAAAATCTTTTGAAATTTAAATAACTCATAAAATATCTTTTAAAGACAAAAATATTTTTAGGTCAAAATTTTTCACCTTTTTTTCATGAAATAAATTTCTTAATTAAAAATATCTTAAAAAGAAAAAATGTAAGCTATTTACCTCTTGTTTAATAATAGAGCATTCCTTTTAAAAGGATATTTAAGAAAATCAAAAACTTTCAGAATTATTTAAATTTTAAAATGATTTCCAAAAGCTTTATTTTTCTAGCCATTGCCATTTGTGCTGTCACTAGCTTAACTGTTGAACAAGCTAAGCAAAATCCACTACAAGCGTATGTGTTGACAGACCCTAATGGTCAAGTTGATCCTAAATCCGGTGTACGTATTGGTCCTTTAGATTTGAAATATGTCCGACCTGTAGCATTACAACGAATGGGTCTTCAATCAGAATTGATTCAAAAATTCGAACCATTCTTTAACGTAAGTGGTCAACAAGCACAACAACTACTAGAACAGAAGCCATTACAATTGACCCAACAAGAATATGACAACTTAAGTAATCAAGTAGTTGCATTTATGGAAAAAAATTATAACAAAGTTCCACCACCTTTGAGAAATAACGTCAGAATAGTCCAATTAAAACAGCTTGCTGAGAAAAGAGATTGGCCGGTATTTTTACAACAAGTACAAAGTCTTTTACAAGATTTTCAGTCTTAATTATTAAATTTCTGGATATATTTTTATTTAGTTAGTTTGGAAAATAAAGAGTTAAAAAAAACGATTTTAAAAAAACGATACATGGTCAAATTTATTTATTTTTTCTACATAATTTTTTTTTTAAATACACAAAAAATAATAAAAAAATACATATCCTGATATCGATTCCTATTAACTCAACCAATTTGGCGGGAATTTTTTGAAATCTGTTAGGAATTAAACAGGCAGTTTTAAGGATGTTATTTTTTACATGGATTAATTATTTTATTTTAAATTTAGATTGGAATATAATCGTCATTTTAACTCTAAAAAATCCAACTACTTTATAGTATTCAAGGCCTCCTTGAAGTAAAAGAACCTTTAACTTTTTACAGTGTGATTTAATCATGCATTTCTGCTTGAATATTTAATGGTACAATGATAAATTTGGTATAGTTACGAAAATTACTAAATTTTAGTGTACTTAGAAAATTTAAATGTGTATAAATATAAAAAAATTATGTGCGAAAAAAAGAAATTTCTTATGTGTAAGAAAAAAATATTTAGATTGTATCAAAAAATAACCTAGTGTATTTTTTAAAATTATTTTGTGTACCGAAAATTGTCACCCTTTTATTTTTCCTAATGTGGACGAAAGTTCACCAACTTCAAGTTGTTCGAAAAAATTGTGTTAATATCCATATCTAAAAGTTTTAGATATGGATATTAACACAATTTTTTTATAAAGGAAATTTTTTTTCAAGATTATTATATCTAGTTTAAAATTAAATTGTATTTTTATTATTCACATTTTTCATTTATGTGACATTGACATTATTTATGTTTTTAAATCTTTCACCCATGAAGACTAGACTTAAAATTATTTCTTAAAAAAGTTAAGTTGTCCAAAATGCAGCTGGATCTTTAGCTGCATTTTGGAAAACTAAATACAAAATATTAAAAAAAATCAATCTAAAGGTTTTTATCATTGAGGAAAAGTTGTGATTCCATGTTCAGAGCATGGACCATCAATCAGCAACATGATGGTATGATGTTCATTATAACGCATCTTAAATTATGATGTTGTTTTATCTATGATTTTTTTAAATATTTATAAATCATGAGTAAGAATTAATTTACAAGGTTAATTTTGTTCAAAATAAAATTACTATTTGAATTTTATAATAAAAAATAATTTTATTGAAATCTTTAGAATAGTGTATTCTTTTCAAGTTAATAATTTCTTATCAAACTAGGAGAAAACAAAAAAAGTATTTTTTTAAATTATAAGAATGTGGATATTTTCACGAACTAGGGACTAAAAATGAGGTTTTATTGCCTAAACAATTAAAGCTTTTAATCTTTAAATGAAACTATTTTTCCAAAGGTGTCTTAATGATTAATCAACTTTACCTTTAAATTAACTTTTATTACTTTTGATAGTACTAAACTTGTTTTAGAAGGATATTTTTTAAATCATAAAAATATTTTTTTTTGGAAAACAGTGATCAACTTCGGATTTTTTTCTATACTACTACCCTGGTCGTTCACATGTTCCAAAAATGAACGTTCATGAACGTTCATGAACATTCATGAATTGCATTGAATTTTCATGAATGTTCATTTTTGGAACATCTGAACGACCAGGGTAGTAGTTTCAATTTTTTTTTAGATTAATGTAAGGCCATAGAATACATTGGAAAAAAGCAATTTTTTTCTTAAAAAATTTTTAATTTTCTTTACGACAATTTCATAATTTTAAAAATTTATTCATGTTCATCTTTTCATTAATCTAAATTATTTAAAATTCGTTTTAAATTTTTTATTTTTTAAAAAATAAAATTTTTGCATCATGAAAATATAATTGCAATAATAAAAATATATAATTTGAAAGAAGCTATGAAAAAATTATTTCAAAACAAACATTTTTTTTAATTTTAATTTTTATTTTATTTTTTTAAATTATAAAAAAAAAATTATTTTTTTATTTTATTAATCATCAAAAAATATATAAGAAGAGAAAAATTTTTGACAAACTTTTTCGGATTTTATTGCGCCTCTAAAAGTATGAAATGATCAATCTTGATGAAGATGAGAATATCCAAGGTATTTCTTTGAGTGGCTATCAAACATTAAGATTTTTGATATACCTTTTTTTTTAACAGCCATTAATGATGTCCTTGGTAGAGAATCTAGACGTGGGCTCAGAAAACTCATTAAAATAGAGCTTACCAAAACGGATAAATTAGAAAATAGAATATTGGTACGAATTTAATTTTTTTTGTTCTGCTAAATTTTTTAAAAATTTTTTTATGAATAATTTTTAAGTGTCTTTGCGATTACAGATTTTTTTTGATGACAATTTCAAAAAATAACAAGCCGAGTAAAGTAGACAGTGTCTTTCATTTTTTTGATTTGAAAAAAATTGATACTTTATCAAGCAGTCAAGTGAGTTTTCAGCTTTATTTTATTTTCAAAGCCAAATTTTTAAATATTTTTTTCTTTAAAGTTAACAATACAAACAACTGACAATAAAGAATATAAATTACATTCTTTTGAGTCATCTAGTATATCCGATTCAAATGATTATGAAAATGGAAACGACTCTCTGATAACTAATGTTGATGAAATCCTTTATCATTATTGTAGCAATTTATTTGACGTTTATCCATCCGTGACCCTTAAGTAATTATGAAAAAATTTTTATAAGTTTTAAATAAGAACTCTCAAAAAAAACTGTTGATATAACCGAGTTTTTATAATCGTTTATTTAGAAAATATTTTATTTTTTTCAGTTAACTTTTTTTTTTGCCTTTTTTCTAGGGTTGTTAATTCGAAAGAAAATCGTAATTTCGGCAGTTTTTTTTAAATCTAATATTTTGAATACAATACGAAAGAGCAATCTTCGCTTGTTAACTACTGTGAGATTAAAATTCGTAGACAAGTCTTTCATGACCTTTGTACACCATTAGCTTAAAAACTCCTGTCAAAATTAACGATTTTCTTTTGAATTAAAAACCTTTTCTCACGTTTTAAAAGCTGAAAAATTGGCGTTTAAACGACATTTGAACACTGTTTAAACAAGATTTTCTTCAGCTTATTTTTTCTACGGATATTTTAAAGCTTGTTAAAATCCAGTAAATAAATTTTTTTGTTACAATTTAATCAGGCTAATTTAATTATTCTTAAAGGAAGGTTTCCCAAACGATAAACCCTAGTTTACTTAAAACTTATCAACTCTTAAATAACAAAAAGTTTAAATTAAATTACATATTGAAGATCGATTTATTCTCTATTTAACTAACTGAAAGTTTTCTGAAATTAATTGCTATATTAAGGTGCCCCAAGGCATAAACCCTAGTATGTCAAATAAATTAGTTTATCAATTCAATTTTTTTATTTTGAAGCTGCTAAGGTAAGCAATCAAAAAATATTAAAAAAATTTGGTCAGAGCTTAAATATCAAGAAAAAAAATATGAAAGTTTAAAAGAATTATTGAATAAATAACTTGAGAAAAATGAAATAATGACTTGGGGCACCTTAAAAAGAAAAAAAGGAAAAAGTAATTTTTTACATTAATTTTCCAAAAATATTTCGAAATTGAAAAAATAACTTAAGTTTTCTCAAGTTATTTATTCTAGAAAAAAAGATTGTTGCTTCATCAAATGTTTAGTAAATATTAAAGCCGAAAGAGTCTCCTTCAAAAAATTTTGCAGGTTCAATCAATTTTTGTTTAAATAATTCTGTACTATAATTCAAATGCCGTATTTCTTTGCAAGATAATTCGGTAGATTTGATAATTTTACATTTTATTTTACTCTAACTAGAAAAAACTTTAATAGAAAATAAACCTATTGCTTTTTTAAAGAGATGTAATTGAAATTGTAAATATCCAACCGGAAAAACGTTTTGCAAGAATTTACAAAGATATAAACGAAGCTAAACTATTACGAAAAAAATTGAATCTTTGCGATTCATTTTCAAAAGCATACACAGTATGTTGCGATTATAGTTCAGTATGTTTCTATCAGGAAGTTGTGTGGGATGCTAATGTCATTTACGGAAAAAATTCATTAACCGAATTTTCTTTAAATGACTTTGACTACGTAAATCTTAAGTAAGACATAGAATTTCTTATAATACCTATAAAATAATAACAATAAAATAATATTATTTTAAAAATTAAGGGATTTTTCACCTCTAATTTGGGCATTACGGCATAACAAATGGTTCGAATCGTTTCACTCGGAAGGATTAAAATTGGTAATTATCAAAAAAAAATTTTGTTTTTTTTTCGAATAAATTTTTTTTTTCTTTTAGACAAATGAAATGCAAGAGGAATTAATAAAGGTTCTTATACTTCCGACTTGTAATTTCAAAAAATTGTCGCTAATTCAATCAAATTTAAAACCGGACTTTTTCAACAAACTACAAAATTATTTGTCGCAAGTAAAAAGCAAACAACCTTCTCAAGTCTTACAAATTTCAAATACAGTCACAAATTTAAAATCAATAAATTTTTCGCGCAACTCCATCGAAGATCGAGGTCTAATTCAATTTATAAGTTTATTCAAAGATCAACAAACTTCATCGTCTCACTCAAATCTAATCGACATTGGTCTATCAAAATGTTCTATTTCGTCAAAAAGCATAAACAATATGTTTTCAACAATAAATTTATATCTTTTAAATACACTGGATTTGTCCCATAACAACTTGAAGGATGAGCCTATTGATTTTTTTAAATATCTATCTGAACATAATCAATTAATTGAATTAAATTTGTCCAATACAGATTTGGATGTTGATAAGTTATTTTCAAGTTTAAGCAGAGGTGGATGTGAAACAGGACTCAAAAAATTGATTCTAAATAATAATCATACTTTTGCTAAATTTTCAAATAATGAAAATATCATAAAATTTCTGCTTAATTCTAAAGCTCTAAATCATTTTGAAGTTTCTAACTGTAAGATTTCAGCTAATTTAGTCCAGTAAGTATTGTTTTTTTATGTATTTATTTTTACCAATGATTTTCATTTTTGAAAAAATTATGTAAATTTAAAGAAAGACAAAAACAATTTAATTTAGTTCAAATAATTAAATCACCAGTCTTTTCTGTTCCTTTCAAATTTACTCGTAAAATAAAGCGTTCTCTTACTCGAACCGTATTCAAACAAAAAAATTTAATTTAATTTTTTTTAAAAGAAAGTTTTTTCCTTTTAAATTTAAATTTAACTTGTATTAAAAAAATTTCGATTGATTATTACATTTTTGGAAATGCTTTAGGGGTTATCTTTGCTTATTTTTGTAACATTTTTTATTTTGTATTCGGAAATAAATTAGAAAACAAGGCAATAGGTATTTATTTTCACAGAATATATCTTTCTCTAAAATTTTCTCTCAAGTTTGAAAAAGTAATTCGCAGATATTTTTCGATTAAAAAAAATCGATAAAATTATTTTTTTTTCGATAAAAATTTTCTATAAAATATTTTACGCAGAAATGATAGATTGCCAAAAAAAAATTAAAAAATTTTTTTTTTGGAGTACTTATACAGATACGGCTCAGTTCGAAACCAGTATGTTTCGGCTTTGGATGTAAATACTGGCTAGTTGTTTTGAATTTAGCGAATTTATAGGGATGGCCCCTTGTCTACAGAGCGACTTAATATTACGCCTGATTAGGTCAAATTAAGTAATAGGAGTCAGTTTGACGCTATTTAACATCATGTAACGTTACGTAACGGACGTATTGTTACGTTCAGTTACGAGAAATTTATGATCACTAAGTGTAACGAGACGTAATATTACGATATATATTAAGCGATGTTACTTGCTGTAACTTTGTCGCGCTTCAGCAAAAGGGCCACCTCTATAGTGTTGCAGCCATCTAGGACTTTTAATGATCTAGGATCTTTTTGTTTCGGGTAAAGACAAACAGATAGAAAATAATGAGAACTATATTTTTAATAATGTATTATTTAAAAAAAAAACCTAGAAAATTTTTTTTCAAGTTTAATAACAGCAGAAAATAGCGTCAAAATTTCTAAATTTTAAAATATGAGTCAATCTTAATTGGTCGATTTCGCTTTTTTAAAAAGCGAAATCGCTGCATTAATTAGCGAATTGATTATATTTACTCAATCTGCTACTGTTATATGTAAAAAAATGACAACAAGTTGTTAACTCAAACTCCAAAATCCAAATTGAACAAAGCTTTCGGAAATTTAAAACTTCTAAACTATTTTCAGTTGTCTTTTTTTTATACAAATTATATTCTATAGCTTTTTATGACTTAAGGGTCTAAAATAGCCTGACACTTTGAATATTAAATGTTATACTTTAATTCCGTAGCGTTGCAGTAACATACCTCACCGTAGCGAACTAAGTTATAAAATATGCTTACCAGTGTACCGAACGGAAATGTGCCCAAATACATTTCTTTTCTATTTGAAAATTAAATTAACTTTTTGACTATTATAAGATTGAAAATCAAATAAATAGAATGATTTTTTAAACTAAAAAAATATCTATTTTTAGAACTATTCTTTCGAGCTTGAAACATAATCAATACTTATCGAATGGTGTTTATTTAAATCTAAGCTCAAATGATTTGGGCTCAACGATTCGTCATTTTATGCATGAATTTCATCAAAATTATTCTATTAACAGCTTGGACTTGAGTGATAATAGTAACTTTGACTAACTTTATTTTTGTTTTTTAGTTTAACTTTTTATTATTAAAAATTCTCGCAGATCTTGATGCTGATAGTGACATTTTAATATCCCAAATGTATCACAGTAATATAAAAAGTCTCGCTTTGAATCGAAATTTTCAATATTCTAAGAACAAGTAATTTTTTTTTATAAAATAAAAAGATTTCCTTAAAAATTTGAAATTTAAGAGTTGCTATTCGTGTGATACAATCTTTGATAAAATGGCTAACTTCAAAAAGCCAAAGTCTCGAACAACTATGGCTAATTGATTGTCGTTTAAAGACATGTTTAAACGATTTGATAAGCGAAATGGGCGAGTTTAGTCGACTAAAATTATTAGACATATCTGGAAATGATCTCGGAGACTTTGGCACAAATCTATTATCTAAATCTCTACAAGTAAATCGATCACTAGAGACATTAATTTTTGATCGTTCAAATATAAGCCTAGCCTCTTATCAACGCATTATAGACTCATTGAAAAGGTATATTTATTTTTAAACTCATAAATGTAAATTTATAAAATTTTCATATTTTTTTTTATTTCAAATAGAAATTTCACTTTAAAAACAATACAAATGCCAATAAATGATATTTGTATTTTGTATCAAAAATCGCCAGATAAAGTGGTCGATATTGTCAAACAGGTATTTAATAAAATTTATAATTTATTTAGTAAAAAATAAAAACGTCTATTTCTTTTTTATTTTCAACAATTAAAAATATCACTCACCCTTATCATTTCAAAGCTGTCTGGACATAGAAATAGTTTAGTACTTTTTCTTTTTGTTGTTTAGATATAATTAATTGTTGATTTAAGTTGTTTTAAGCACACACACAAACACCAAGTTTAAGCAACACAAAAAAAAATACAAATTTTTTTTTTTAATGAAATTAAACTCTATTATTCTTACAAGTCCCTCAAGGATAATTTATTTTTGTTATCTTTTTTTGTTTTGTTTCGGACAATTGAAATAGATCAAGTTTTAAAATAAAAAATTAATTTTTTTTTGAATTTGAAGAGTTTTTTTTTTAATTTTTTTTAAGAGAAAAATCGGTTACATAATATGTTATGCAATTTTAAATTAAAGAAATAATCTAAAGATCCTTGAGTAGTTTTTTGCTTATTAGTGACAAAGAAAAAAAAACAAATAAGAAGTGTTAAGAGAAATAAGCAAATTCAATTGAAAGGTTATTTTTTTTCAAGTTTTTTAAAGCTTTTTAATTTGAATTTGATAATTGTTTATTTTTAAGTATTAAAACAAAAAAAAAATTAACTAATTCAGTAAAATTAGTTATCAGTATCCCTTAGCTTAAGATTGGTGATAAGATTAATTTTGACTGTAAGGCTATGACATTATTTTCGTGTTTAATTATTTTAATGAAGGCCAAGTGTTTTTTATTAGATGTTGATAATTTTTTTTTCAAGGGATCAGTAAAAATCAAGCAATCTTTTTAATTAATTTAAATTTGGAAGATTTGGAATTTAGTTAAAAAATGATTTTATTAAATTTTTAAAAAATGTAGATTTTTAAAACAAGGCTTTCCACAATTAAAATATCTTTGACGGATTTTTCTTGTATAGTACCCAAAACATAAACTTGAGATAATAAAATTTTTTTAACAAAATTGTTCTCAAGAATTGTTAGACTCGAAATTTTTATAATTACTACTACAGCTTATGATTTGGGTCACTTTAAATTTATGAAAGTAGATGAGAAATTTTTTTTTTAGAATATTTTACTATTGCTTTCAAAAAAATTTAAAATCATGTATGGCTTTAAAACTTTTCTCGAGTTATAAAATTTTAAATTTCTGAAAAAGCATCAAAAATAAATTCTTAGTTGGGGTATGTCTTCCCGTTGTATTTTAATAATTACAGTCGAGCTTCGTCGTGTAATTTTAACTTGATAATCCTGCATAAAAACACTCAACCAATTGGGCCGAATTAACGAGGTTCGATTGTACTACGTAATATTACAAAGCTCTACAAAAAAAGTGTATTTCAAATGTCTCGTTCCGCTTTGAGAAGTGTTTCAAAAAATGCAAAATATTTTCAAATACAGTAGTGATTGAAATTTAAAGTTTCTTTTTTGTCCAATTGTTTATGAGTAAGATTTCGTACGCTTATCTAATTAGAAATGTGTACGAGTCCGTACATTGTAATTTTTTTAGACGAAAATTCGCCTATATTTTTAAGACGCTTTTATGAGAAAGTGGTAAAAAAAAATGATTAAAAAAATTCACATTTAAGGTTATTTACTCTTTAATGGAAATCTTGTTCATCTTCTAAGAGAATTTTTTTCACATAAAAGCGTCTTACAAGCTCATTTACTTTTTGCTTATTATCGCCTAAAATATCTACAGCGTATTTTTGAATCGGTTTTCAATAAATTTAAAATCTTTTTTTTTTCTTCTTTTGCGATTGATGTTTTAATTTCCTAGTACTAAAAAACTATTGTATTTTTTTTTCTATTCCAATAACATTTTTGCTAAAAAAAGAAGTGAAAAATTCTAATTCAAAATTCCTTTTTTTTTTTTGAATTTTTATAATTAATATTGAATTGATTTTGATTAAATATTTAGATTTTAATTATTAAAAAAAATAAGCTTATTTGATTTTTTAAAATATAAATACTTTTAAGATCAAATTCCAATTATCCGGATATTTTTTTCAATTTTAAAAATATCTTAAATTTTTAAAAAAACTTTTCAAATTTTTTCTTTGCTAAATATAAAGCGAATGTATTTGCTTTAGTTGAAAACTATCCTATCTTACAGCATTTCTACCGAATTAACCGCTTACCTGAACCGTTACCGAACCGTATTAAAAAAAAAAAATTTTCCAAAAAAAAATTTTCAAAAATAAAAAAAAAATTTTTTTTGTACGGGTTTGAAACGGGTATGGTTTAGCTTAGTACAGGTACGGTCCGGCGTTAATTAGGTATAAATGCTGTAACTAATTATTGTTTAGTAAAACGTAACAATTTTTTAATGATTCATTCAAAGATTCTCTGGTAGCATTTCACAGAATTTTGTTTAGATTTTTCCATAGACCATTATTCTCAAAGAATTCAAATTTATATTTATTTTTTTTAAAAAAAAAATAACATAGAAAAGTCATACTCAAATCAATTTTCTTAAAATTATATTCAATTGCAAATAATTTTTCTTGTAAGAATATTTTTTTTATGTTGAAAAATTGCTTAGAAACAAAAATCAAAAAATTAATGTCTTTTTGGCTTAAATAAAGATTATTATACTTAGAACTTCCAGTTTCTAGTGGGATTCATAAATAAAATTCATAATAACCTCACATCCTCTTTTTTATTTAAAGCAAAATTAACCAAATTTCCTAAATTCTGTATTTATAAAATTACATGTCTTCTTAAACTCTCTCAAAAACAAACATGATGATAAAAAGGTATCTTTCTTTTTAAATATCACTTAGAATTTAGAAAAAAATATATATAAAAACTAAATATTTTTTTTTAATTCTAAATTAATGTTTTTTTTATCTTGGTAAAAAAGAAAGTTCAAAATTAGTCACAAGATTTCTAGAAAAAGCAAATAAGTAAGGGAAACAAAAAGCCTATAGAAGATTGACTAAAGAAAAAAACAACACTAAAATAGGTAAAATATAAAAATTTAATTTAGGATTATTGATGATTCATTTTTGTTCAGAAGAATTCATAGAATTTCAATTTTCAATATTTGTCTCCTACGACATAACAAAATAAAAAAAAAAGGAAAAAAGTCTTTTTTTTAAAATTATAATAAAAAATTTTAAATTTTTTAAAATTATACTGTTTCTTTTTTCAATTTTTTACTTTTGCTTTTTTTTTTCTTCAATGTTGTTGGAAATAAATTATGATTTTAGTAAAATAATTGATTTTAAGGCTATTTTAATTATTTTTTGTTTTTATCAAGATGACAGACACATTATCCCAGCGTAGTTTGCTGAATGCGCATCAAAAATGCGATCTAAATCAATTGTTCAAGACTAAAATGAAGCTTATTAATGAATCTAATAATCATTTATTAAATATGTCACAAAACACCCTCAACTCATCACATGTATCCTCTAATTCATCACCATCACCGAGTCGAATAGTAAGTACGATTTTTTTTGTTTTAATTTTTAAAATTTAAAAGCTTAAATATTTTTGTTTTAATGAATAGAATAAGTCAATTGAAAATGAGACGGATTCTGACTCATTAAATGAGAATTCAAATGAATTTAATTTAGGACACTCAGTTCCAAGTTCAATTAAAGAGGTAATTCACATAAGTTAATTTCTTTTTTTTTTGTTATTGAAAATTCAATTCAATTTTAAATAAACATTTTTTTTTTTTTAAAAAAAAAAGATTTTACAAAATTTAAACGAATCAGCGAATGGATATTTGACACAAAATTCAATAGAAAAACAATTTAAAAAGTTGAATGATGACCTGGTGGATAAATTGGATAATATAGTTATCGATTTAGAAAGGGAATTGGTGACCAAAGTGAAAAAAACATATCCGAAATATTCGAGTTCGATTCAATGCCAATTAAATTCGAATCAATCAAATTCAAATGTAAATATATTTAAATTTTTTTTTTTTAAAGAAAAATACGTGTTTATTTAGTGTTATTTACAGGTCGATTCTTTTGTATTATAAAAAAGATATTAAATTTCATTTAAAAGAATAGTTCTGAAAAGAAAAGGTCTAACTCAAAAATTCTTACTTATTTAATTCAAGAGGGGTGTTTTTTGTTTTCAAATGCCTTATAAGTTCGTATTCGTAGCCTATAAATAAATTAATTAGAAAAAAATTTAATTTTTTTTATCGATTTAAAATTCTCATTTTTTGTGGTTAAAATATTTCTGATTTAATTATTGATTATTTATTAGATTCTTTTTTTTTTTCTATGAGTTCTTTCATCTAAAATTCTACAATCGCAGTTTACTTCCTATGGTGTTAATTGATTCTAAGAGTCCTTAATAATTTAAATCTTTTCTTTTTTTTTAATTTTAA
This sequence comes from Brachionus calyciflorus, assembly GCA_002922825.1. Taxonomy (NCBI): domain Eukaryota; kingdom Metazoa; phylum Rotifera; class Eurotatoria; order Ploima; family Brachionidae; genus Brachionus; species Brachionus calyciflorus. Next base: position 1,128,897 of record NTPY01000678.1, read on the forward strand.
ATTACTTACATAAAAAGATATTTTTCGGAGAAAATCGATTAGAAAAATCATTCTCTAATACGTTTTTAAGAGTTGACTTTAAGCAAAATTCACAATATTTTTTACAAAGTACATGATCTTTATAACAATCAATTTCTTTAAATTAGTCATATTAATTGACGAGGCGAATGCCGATTAGTACATGGAGTATTTGGGGGCTACAAATTTAATTCTTAATTACATAAGGTACATGGAGTATGTGCGGTAAAGAAATTTAAATGATAAGTTTCTTTTAATTCATATAAGGAAGATTCATAAAGGACATACACACAATTAAGAAGAAGCGGACTGTCAATAGGTCGCAAAGTCTAGAAAAATTTTGTATCTTATAATATTTTTAAACACTTTTTAATAAAGTTTTAAACTGATTACTTAGAAATAACACTATGATCATAGTGTTATTCGAATTCTGTTAGTTTAACAGAATTCGAATTCTGTTAAACTGTAAAAATGAGAAGAAAAACGCATTTAAAATGAAAAAACAAAAAAAAAAATAAACGCGTACAATACTGTAAAACCTTGCTAAAAATGGGATCGGCTTCTCTAAAATTTGATCAGTCTTGTTTTTAAAAAATTTAATGGAGCCTAATATGCAAGTATTCTAGCTTTTTAATGCTTAATGGGGCTACAACTCTGGTCATTCACAACTTCCATTTGTGAAAGTTCATGAACTTTTACGTCCTTCATGAAAATTCATGAAAACTCATGAACGTTGATGAAAGAAATTCTGAATATTATTTCGACTCAAAATTAAAAGTTAAATTATCAATTAGCTAATCTTGTAATTGAGATCAACTTTGTCAAAAAGTCTTTAGACCAAAATTTTATTTTCACCATTTTTTTCCTTGTAATTAATTTCTTGAAACTATTTACGGCTCGGTACGAATTCGGTTCGCCATTGTTTCATTTATTTTTACAGTGCCGATTTGATACTTGAATTCTAGGTAATTTTACGTAATATTTCAAGTATCAAATCGGCACTGTATCATTAATCAGGAGTTTTTATCGAAAAAAACTTTTTATTAATTGTCTGTCAAATGTTCCGAAAAAAAGTTTAATTTTTATAATATGCTTATTTTTTATCTTTTTATTAAAAAATTTGAACTTAAGGATGCTCGAAACATTCCAAAAAAGTCTTAAGGCCAACCAAGCTAATCTCAAATACAAGATTAGCTAAAAAAGTTAAATGAAATTGATAATTTAACTTTTAATTTTGTTTTTTGAGTCGAAATAATTTTCAAAATTTCTTTCATGAACGTTCATGAATTTTCAAGAAAACTCATGAAAAGCTAAAAAAGAAAAAAATATTTTCATGAAGGACCTGAAAGTTCATGAACTTTCACAAATGGAAGTTGTGAATGACCAATATTGTATATGAAAACTTGAAAATAAATAATCAAAAATTTAAAGAAAAAATATTAAACGCAATTTTAAGTTTTTATTTTTACCATGGGGCTAAATTGAATTTAAATTGAAAAAATTATTACCCGTTTTGATAGGAGCGGGGATCATCAAAAAAAAAAGTAAATAGACGCGGCATTTAAATTCGGAATTTCGAGGTTTATTATAGGCATTAAACACGTTTTTTACCAAAGATAAATCCGGAAAAAATTGAATATCCTATTTTATTTTTTATATTTTTGAATTTATTAAATTTTTTTAATTTCGAGTTTTATTGACAAAAATTTAATTAAAAAATTATCGAAAACTAATGTTTTTCTATTTTGAAAAAAAAAGCCTAAACAAAATCCAATCGAATCAGATTTAACAAAGTTAAAATCATACATCCGTGATTACGCTAATTCAATGCTTGTTCAAATACATAATGATATTTGGTAAAAATCTAATAAACTTTTTTCAGTATTTTTTTTTATTTTAAAGAATTTTTTTTTAAATTATGAAGTGAAATGACCTATAATTTATCAGTATCGATGGCTGAGAAAATAATGCTCGAAACACAACAATCAAAACCACAAATACCAGAGATAAAAAAAAATCACAGTGACTCGCGTCCAAATCCACTTCAAACCGAACATCAATCAACTATAGAATTATTAGGTAGAAAACTAGTCGGTGGTATCAAGCTTCCATTTGCAAATATACCAACAAGCCCAATGCCTGATACACCGTCAAATAACTCAAATTCAATTCAACAACGAATTGATTTAATAAACAATTCAAAATCAAAGCGTCCAATTTCATCTCAAATTTACGAAACACCTAATATTCAATCAAATGACTTAGTAAATCGCTCTTTATCTCCTAGTAAACATCTTTCGTCATCATCGAATGAAAATCTAATTGAAAATTCATCCGATGATGATTTACTTGGCGATAAGAGCCGAGACAAAACACCCGATAGCCTAAATGAAACTCCTAAATTTAATAACAAAATACAATCGTCAATACCAAGTAATAAAAAAGAAAATGTTTTTTCAGAGCCCTCTGTTCCGATACCAGCTCCAAGAAAAACAAAAAGTATAGTTAAATCATTTTTGGGAAATCTTGGAGTTGGCCCAAGTACGAAGCCAACATCTCCTAAAATAGGTCGAAAATTTATATCTGATGAAACTAATAAAGAAACTGAAGCTCCACAAGAAACAAAAATTGAAGAGATAATTGAACCTGAGGATTCAATTCGACCTCTACAACATATCAATAAATCTAGACCTAAACGAGCCAATATTAAACGCCCTACTGTTAAAAATCCTTCAGCTAATATTGAGACCGATTTACCAGTAGAAGAAATTTTAACTAGTGAAAAATTAAAAAGTATTGATTCAATTGAATTCGAAAGTTTAAACAGTGATGTTAATCAAGAACAAATTAAGCCTTTATCACCACCACCATCATCATCATCATCGCAATCAAATAATCCTAGATTATTATCAAATCAAGTCGAACAGCCTAAAATAAGTCTTAATGTTTTAGAAAATGTTAAATTAAGAAAAATAGTTAGAACTAAACCTGAAGAACAAAATAACCAACCACAAGAACCCATATCGTCTCACTCTAGTAAATTAGTAAGTCGATTTAGTATGTTCGAATCGAAACAAGAGGGAAAAAATGAATACAAACCATTAAAAAAATCAGATGAAATTAGTGAAATTATAGAAGAGATCGAGGCTAAGCCGTCTAAACCATTACCCCCAGTTCCGCCAAACAAACCACCACGTCCGACTGCATTTAACCCTAGTAAGTCATCAGCTGAGACAACACCGACTAATAATTTTGTCAAATTAAGACCAGTGTCAACGTTTAATGTAGCTGGCTCACAAACTAATAATACTAATACTAAAACTAATGATTTAATAAACGGAATTAAATTATTAAATGTAAATAATAATAACAACAATTCAACTGGTACGACAAGTACGTCTAGTATTAGTTCGAGTAGTACTAGTTCAGTAACTGATGCTAGATTAAATACGGTGAAGGAATTGAATTTAGAGAATGACAAGCGTAGTTCAGTTAAAAATATTGTTCAAATGTGGTCTGATGAGAGCAAAGTATTTAAACTTTTTTTTTGCTTTGATTGGGTATTTACAGTAAAATTTTGTATTCGAATTTAAAAGGATTCTGAGGGTCAGGGTCGATAAAAGTAATAATAACCGGGATTAGAATATAAATTCAGAATTTTTCTTTTACTTGAAATATTTATTATTTAATGATGGTTTCAATATTTTTTCATAATTACTGAGAAATAAAACTGGTTTAAAATAATTACAAAACAAGTTTAAGTAATTACTTGGTATACCGGCTTTGGAATTGAACTAGTTTATAAACCGGTTTTAAACTAGTTTTCCAAATAATTTGGTAGCTTAAAAAAAAAATTCCACTTGATATTTTGCTTTTTTTTTTAAAAAGAGTAATATATTCCAAGATGTGAAAAAAGAAGCCATTAATTAAACAAATAATTCAGACTTGAAAGTTTCAATTTTTATGCTTCGAATGATAAATTTTTTAATACTAGCTATTCGGAAACTGAAAATAATTATCAATGTAGAAAACTATTTTTTGAACCGGTTTTTTTTTGTATGGTCGTATTTCTGTAAACCGGTTTCTAAACTGATACAGCACTTGCCTCGAAAAAAGACATTTACCCATTACGATTGCCTTTAAGTTTTAATTAAATTTTTACAAATTTTTTTTTTAATTATTTTTCAGGGAAAATTTTTTCCATAAATATCAAAAATTTCCGACAAAAGTTTAAAAGAAAATTGAATTAAAACTTAAAGGCAATTGTAATGGATAATGTCTTTTTTCGAGCCAAGTGCTGTATTCATAGAAAACCCACTTTTTTTTGAACTTGTTTTAATAAAAAACAAGTTTCAAATTTACAGTGCAAATTAAAACTAACTTGTACGTTTCTTTTCCTTTCTCGGGAAAGGTTTAAAAAAATACGATATAAAATATTTGTTTTTATTGATTGTTTTCTTTAGAGGAAGAGGAAAGGTAGAGTTGAAGAAGAGTTGAGGAAGAGTCGAAGAACAAAACGCGTACAAATTAATTTTAATTTGTACCGTAGTTGAGTAAAACATTTTTCTAGCCTCATAAGTAATGAGGTTAGAAGAAGTTAAAATTTTTCGTCTTTAGAAGCCGTTGGATAACGTTATTCAACGCTTAATAATTTTGTAAAAATTGAAATCATCGTTGATCAGTCACCTTAATCTGTCGAAATTTCTTTATAACGATAAATAAGGTTTTCATTGAGTGTCAAATTTTTTATTTTGTCGCAAAATTTTTCGAATTCCTTTGTTAAACTATTTTAGAAAATTAAGATACACACGAAAATAAAATTTTTGAAAGTCGTCAATACTATTTATTTTTCTTATTTTACCAAAATTAATTAAGCTTTTCAAAAACTTTAAGAGCGAGAGCAACCTTGTTGTTAAATTTTGAAGACTTTTTTTGTAAAAATTTTTTTTCGTAAAGAAATAAAAAAATGTAAGTAAATTAGAAATTAAAAGAACGGTTTGATTTTGATTTATTTTTAAATTTTGAATGTGTGATTTGTTTTTTAATTTTCAATTTTGTCGAAATTTGTATTCCCTTTAACAAAAAAAAACAAATTATATTTTCTATTGTTTATGCTCAAAACTAACCTTTTGCTTATGAACAAATCCAATCATTTAATAATTCTTAGCTTATGTTAAAATAATTATTTAAAAAAATTTTCATGTTTTATTTTTGATTTTAAGGCGTGAGTGATAGTGAATTAGAATGAACAACATGAAGGCAAAGCAGTGTTTTTTGTTGGAAATGATAGAATCGTTTTATTCTAGATAAGCAAACAAAAATTTTAGAAATAAATTTAAATTTTATTTTTTTAAATACCCAATTTACCAATTTTATTTGAAAAGAAACTGAATTCACTCTGTGAAAAAATAAAACTCTACTCTTAGAAACTTCTAGAAAAATATTAAAAAAAGTCAATTGAGACTTTTAGTTATTTTTCGTCTATCTAGAATGTCTTAGCGTCATTATTTTTTAATTTTATTAAGCAAATCGTCCGATTATTTCTTTATTTTTTAATCATTATTATTATATCATTCGATTCAGTTTTTACTTTTTATTATTCGATTTTTGTAAATAATTAAATTTTATATTTAAAATAGCTTAAATTTTAATCAATAAATTTATTTGAAAATAAAGAACTAGTACCGTATTCCCTTGCTTTGTGATACAGCACTAAAACCCGAAAATTCGGTTTAAGCTCCTGCACTTAGTGCCATGCTCCCCATGTTATAATTAACCTAAATTTTGACGCCTGCACTAAAAATGAATTTTCAAGTTTTAGCACAGCAACAAAATAAGGTTTTTGAAAAAGAAGCGGGGTCAATCTCAAGTATAAAATAGATATTGTGATTTATTTTTTGTATTAAATTTAATTTTTCAAAATTGTCCCGGCATGAAAATAATTTAAGATTTTTTTGAAATAAAAAATTTGGTTTTGGTGCTGCATTAAAAAATTTAAATTTCATTCAATTTAATTTGAAAATAAAAAATTTCGTTCAAAAACTGGTTTTTATTTTTGTTATGGTCTCTGTATGCGTTTGAAATGATTGAAAATTCGCTTGAGATGTGGTTGGCAAGTTCGTATAAATTGATGGTACGATTGTTTGTATTAAGTATTCATAGATTCAGCAGAGATTTTTCATAAATTTCAAACGCATACAATTAAATTTGGAAAATTATAAAAAGAACGCGAAAACGTAGACGCTAAAACCATATCAGTCTTAGGTTTTTTTTTAGCAAAAATATTTATCACTTTAGAAATATTAATATTATCAGCTTATTCCTTTTTAATATTGAGCAAAGCAGTGCTAAGCAGAATCTTCATTCTTTTTAAATCTGAAAAAGATTGTCTAGAATTCCTAAAAGTTTATTTTATCGGTAACTTGCTATTTTGTTTTAAGTACGTATCTCTCATTCTGAAAACCAACTCTTTTAAATTTCGCATTATATCTTCAATATTTTGATATGATCCTCTTTGGCATTTTCCAAAATGTCATGTCCTAAATTTGAATAAAATATCAAAATTCTCTTTCCAGTTTTGCTTTGAATCTCAGAAACATTTCGTTTCTTTTATTAATTCGAATTATTTGAAGTTTGTCTGAATTAATTCAGATGCCGATTCAATATTTACTAAATATCGAATCAAAAATAAAACGAAAATAAATTTTTAAAACTTATCAAGCTGAAGAATCAAATATAATTAAAAATAGTTATCTTCAAGCGCGCAGAGACCGGAGAATTTAGCTAATAATTTCATTTTAAGGTAAAATATTATATTTTTTGGTTAGGATTTTTTAACTGGAAAATAAATCAACAGGACCCTTTTAAACAGGAGTTTTGCTTGTTTTTTTTTATTTATTATAATTTAGTAAATTGAAATAATTTTAATAATTACCAAGTAAGAAATAAATTTTTTTTTGAAACAATTAAATTCCAAAAAATTCAAGAACTCAACCTGGAAATATATTCTAAAAAAAGAAGTTCCTTAAAAAATTCTATTTAAAGTCAAAGATTTTTTTCGAAGAAAATTATTTAATTAAAAATTAATATCATCTTGAGTATACCTTTCATTAATGGAAACTATTGAAAAAGTAGAAAATTACTTGAAATTAAATGAAGAAACAAAATTTTTACCTGTTATTGAAAATATTGTAAGACTAACAGGAGGTTTTGTGAATTATGTTTATCGTGTCAAACTATGTGATAAATCAAGTGTTATTTTAAAATATTATCCGCCATTTCTTGCAGCAGACAAAACTATTCCAATATCACAAGAGCGCTATTTTGTCGAAAAAGAAGCCCTCCAATTTCTATCCTCACGGTCTTGGTTAAAAAAATGCCCTAATTCGATTGTTAGAACTCCAAAAGCAATTTATGCCGATGATAAAAATTTTGTTTTGATAATGGAAGACGCAGGAGAAAATACTAAAACTTTATTTAATCTATTATTATCGAATTCATCTCCAGATCAAAATTTGTTAGATTTAATACCAAACGAATTAAACAAATTTTTAAGTTATCTTAATAATGAGTCAGGATTAACACCTACAACAAATAAAATATTTCAAAACAAGTCAGCTTGGGATTTAATTGAAGAATACATGAATGAATTAAATTTTACAGCTGATAGATTGGATAAAAGAATTAAACCTTACTTAGAAAGATCTCATGAAATTTTCAAAAGAAAAGATGATGAAAATGCTGTTTTTGTATTTGGCGACTTATGGCCTAATTCAATTTTAATAGACCAAGAGAACAAATTAATTTGGATTGTCGATTGGGAAGTTGCTAGATATGAGACTAAAACAAGAGATTTAGAGCAATTGTTAGCAAATTTATGGGTCATGAAACAAAGTCCTAAATTCGATCAGATTAAAATTGAAAAATTAATAAGAAAATTTCAATTGGAGTTCTTTGGCAATGAAGATTCCGATTGGAGACTTCATTGTGGTGATTTTGCAAAGTGTAATTTTATTTTATGGGTTACTGGTTTGTTAAACGAAACCCACTGGGGTATTGATGATAATCAAGCAGTTGCTCTGAAAGCGCTAAACGAAATTCATACTTAAAAAAGCTTATCTGAATTTAGAAATAAAAAAATGTAAAGCAATTCATTTAGTCAAAAGTTGGCTACTGAGTAGTTCTTTTAATGCTTGACTTTTTTTTTCACTTCACCACAAACTACTCTTGAAGCCTGAAAAAAAATTTAATTCGAAGTTTTTAAATTAAAAAAAAAAAAAAATTGCCAGATCCTTGTCCCAAGAAATTTTACTAGGCTATTTTCGAGTAAATTTAAAATACCAAATCTTTTAATATCAATACTTGTTACAATACAAGAAAAATCGTTTGAAGCTGTTGTTATGCTCTAATTTTCGAATAAACCCTTAAAAATTGTATAAAAGATTACATTTTTTTCTCGTTTTTTAAAGTTTTGTTTTGTTAAAACGCGTTGCTCCTATATTTAGTTTTTTATTTTTTTGAAAAAAAAAATTTCATAAGTATGTTCCTACGTACTAGGACGGTACTCTACGTTACGATACGACCAGAAACGCAGCATTACGGTACGGCATGATATAAAATCGATAGAAGTATAAAAAAAACGTTAATTTTATAGTGAAAAGTATCTACTTGGTACAAATAGAGAGCGTTTAGGGTAATAACATAAAAACAGAGACAAATTACGTCTTTGTTAACATAGCAGTTTAAAACTCTCAAAAATAAATTATTATTTATGAAAAAATAATTTGAATTTTACATTTTTAAAATCGAAAAAAAAATAATTTAATGAGAATCCCGAGACACCTTTAGATCCAAAATTCTATAGAATTAAAAAAAATACTATTTTAATTTTTTTTAATTTTTTTTGATAAATTAACTTTTTAAATATCTTACTACCTAAAATTTTTAAGATTGCTTTGTAAAAATAGTCGAAGATATCATGTTTTAACGACTTGGGAATAATTTTTATCTTTAAAAAATTTTCATAATTTCAGTTGGTTTTGAAATTTTGGTTGTATTTAAATATCATGATTTAAAAAGATTTGAATGAACTTATTTTAGGTAAAAAAAATAGTATTAGATAAAATTAAATTCGACGTTCTAAAAAATGGAAACCATTGAAAGTGTACAAGAATATATAGAAACGAATAAATCATTGACGTTTCTGTCCAAACTTCAAAGTGTAAAATTACTATCGGGTGGCTTAGCCAATTTTGTCTATCGTCTTAGATTTGATGATGGTTCGACTGCTATTTTAAAATATTATGCGCCTTTTTTAGCAAGTAACCGATCGGTGACCTTATCTCAAAAACGTTATTTTATCGAAAAAGCCGCTCTTAAAACTCTTGACTCACAGCCATGGTTAAATAAAAATCCAAACTCAATAATTCGTACGCCCAAAGTCTTATTTAACGATGACGAATTATATGTTTTAATAATGGAAGATGCTGGTGAAAACACTCAAACTTTATTTAATTTATTAGGATTAAATTTAAATCTTGATGAGAAACTAGTTGAATTAATTCCAAAGGAATTAAAAAGTTTTTTAAATTATTTAACTGAAGAAAGTGGATTGACTCCAGGAAATGAAAAGATATTCAAGAATGAATCAATTTGGGTCATACTTGAGGGATATTTTACTGAATTGTGGAATAGAATGACGAAAAATCTTAAACTCGAAAAAGAACTTGAGCCTTTTTTAGCCCGATCAAACGAAATTTTCAAAAGAAAAGATGATGAAAATGCTGTTTTTGTATTTGGTGACTTATGGCCTAATTCAATTTTAATAGACCAGGAGAAAAAATTAATTTGGATTGTCGATTGGGAAGTAGCTAGATATGAGACTAAAACAAGAGATTTAGAACAATTGTTAGCAAATTTATGGGTCATGAAACAAAGTCCTAAATTCGATCAGATTAAAATTGAAAAATTAATAAGAAAATTTCAATTGGAGTTCTTTGGCAATGAAGATTCCGATTGGAGACTTCATTGTGGTGATTTTGCAAAGTGTAATTTTATTTTATGGGTTACTGGTTTGTTAAACGAAACCCACTGGGGTATTGATGATAATCAAGCAGTTGCTCTGAAAGCTTTAAATGAAATTAAATAAAATATTTTTAGACTAGTTTTTTTTTTGAATAAAAAAATTTTATCCGAATTCTTTTTATTAAAATTTAGCTTCTTTTTAGACCTTTTTATTTTTCGATACCTAGTATATAAAAAAATATTTTTTTTTCAAAATATTCAATCCTAACCCCATTTTTCAGAAAATCACATTTTTCACAACTAAAAAATTTGTGAATTTTATAATGAAATCTATTAAAATATTATCCCTTTTCTACGGAAGTTTATTTTCCGGCAAAATTGAAAAATTTACTTATAAGCATCATAGGTGTCATTTTGACATTTGGTTAAAAAATGGATGACCAATTATTCATCTTTCATAATTCCTTTTGAATGTCTTGGTGCTTTTAAGTATAAAAAATTTTGGTTCTTATAGTGTTAATTTAATTGAAATTTAAGTTAAAAATTGTGTAGACATCACTATCTTGCTTACTCTTAAGACTTTAGTACAAATTATTATCTATGTTAGCAAAAAATATAAAAAAAATTTGCCCCAAGTGAGGATCGAACTCACGACCTCCAGATTACTCTGTTGTTTTAAATTCAGATTATGAGACTGACGCGCTACCGACTGCGCTATTGAGGCTCTATAACTTTAAGATTGAAAAAAAGAATTTATATTACAGTACTTTTAATGATTTCTTTACGTTATTGATAAAAGTGTTACTATCTGTTAGTAAAAAATAAGAAATGTTTGGGGATACGTTTTTTTATAGAATCAAGCGTTACTCCAATTATTTAAATTCAAAAAGCGTTAGAAGTGTTTTTATGACCGTTAGTGGATAAATTAAAGTGTTAGGTGTTGGAGACAATGTGTTAGGGGAATAAAAACTAGTGTTAGACCAAGTGTTAGGAGGAGAAGATCATGTTTTATAGGGGTAAAAATAAGTGTTAGACCTAGTGTTATGGGGTAAAAACTAATGTTAGACCCGCCTAACATAGGGTCTAACACTAGTTTTTACCCCTCTAACGCAATAATTTCATCCGCTAACATTTTTCTCACGATTGTGAAAAATTAAAAATGCTTGTCCCTAACATAGCGCTTTCTTTTTTAGTATAACGCTTTCTAACACCTAACGTAAAGAAATCATTAAAAGTACTGTAGCAATTAATTTTTTTAAAGAATGTATTTAAAACCGTGTTGGTATAAACAGTTTGGATAATGAAGGAAACACTGCCCTTACTTGGGTACAAATTTTATGAGACAAAATTTAAAAAATAAAAAAATTAAATTGAAAAAATAATTTAAAATAACAATTCATTTTCAAAAAAAGTTGAACTGAATTATTCAATGTCATTTAAGGTTTTCAAAAAAAGTTCTTCTTATTTACCAAAAAGGTTAATTAAGAAAAATCAAAATATTCTAATAAAAAATTTAACAAAAAATTCATGCATAATTTTTTACTAAATTAAAAATATTTGACTATTTTTTTTTTAATTTCTACTTCAAGTAAAAATTATGATGATTAATACCTCATTAATTTTAGGTCATACATAGTTTTACCAATTTTAAAATATCTTTTTATTTTAATTTTACAAAAATAAAAAATTTTCACTATGAATAAACCTCCAATTAAGCCTCCACCGAAACCGGGACAAGGTATCTTAAACTAAATACCTTGAATTTATAGCTAATTCAAATTTTAATGAGCTAAAAATTTAAGTAAAAGTTTTTAAAGCTTTGTATAATTACAATGCACAACGTCCTGAAGAGCTATCGTTCCGGGAAGGAGATCTTATTTATGTATCGGACATGATCACAGATAAAAATTGGTGGAAAGCCAGAGTCAATAATCGAGATGGATTCGTTCCCTCTAACTACAGTAACTTATTTGTGTATGATTAAATTCAAATTTAAAAATTGTTTTCTTAAATTAAAGTTGAGGAACAGACAGAAAGTTTATTAAATCCAATTCATGACGCAGCAAAACGAGGCAATTTAGATTTTTTAAAAGAATGTATACAAAATCGTGTTGGTATAAACAGTTTGGATCGTGCAGGAAACACAGCTCTTCATTGGGTACTAATTTTATGGGACGCATTTTAAAATAATTAAAAAATTTAATCTTATCTTTTACAAAAGGCTGCTTATGGTGGTCATAAAGATTGTGTTTTGGCTTTACTAGGAGTTCATAACATCATCTTAGATGTTCAAGTAATATAATAAAGATAAAAAATAAATTTTTAAAATTTTTATTAAACTTTTTACTTGTGAAGAATAAATTAGGAGATACAGCTTTACACAATGCCGCTGTCAAAAATCATCCTGATATAGTGGAAATTTTAGTTGAAAAAGGTAATTGAAAATTTAAATTCAAAAGGGAACCAGGCTCTGTACAGTAAATTTCAATTCGTCATTTCAATTCATGCAAATTGCTATAACTTTTGAATAGAAAGAGATAAACTTTTTCTGAAAATTGCTACAAAGTGTAACAATTTTGCTACACTCAAAAA
>NTPY01000678.1:1151933-1163064 GCA_002922825.1 Brachionus calyciflorus
TAAAATTTTTGTAAAAAAAGGTAAAAAAAAATTTTTGTAAAATTTTTTAAAAAATTAGAAAAAATTCGGAAAATTTACTTTTTTTGGATTTTTTATTTTTTAAAATTTACGTAAAATTACCCGAATTCACGTAATTTTTCGTAAAAACACTGTACCGTAGCAGCACTGTATTTATATTTAAAAAATAAGTTTTCAAGGAATATTTGAAGTATTAGAAACCTTTTACTATCAGACGAATATTAAAAAAGCCTTTTTTTCTCCATTAGAAAAATATTTTTACAATTGCATTAGAATCATTGAAAGAATCTTGAGAAATTCGAATTCCATTTATTTTATTAATAAAATTTATGAGAAATTATGTTAAATAAGTTCATCTTTAAATTTTTAATTTTAAAAAGAAAATTAGGAAATGAATCATCCAAAAATATTTAAACATTCCAAATTAGAATATTATTCATGGAAGATTCCTAATAATAATTCTCCTTAATTTTACGCTTGAAATATTTCGTTCAAAAAAAATTATTTTAATTTTTTAAATACATTTCTATAATTTCAAATAATTTTAAAATAATAGGAGTTACTATTTAATATTTTTATATAAACTAGTCGACTTGGGTAAATAAAACAAGACAAGAATGGACTAGACTTATTTGGACAAATTAAAGAGTCAATTAATTCAAAATAAAAGTACTAAAGATTTGTTTAGTTTTGTTTGAATTTTAACAATTTAATAAAATTGTTTCGATATTTTGTTTTGAAAGCAAAAAAATGTCAAGGAGAAAAAAATAATTTTGGTTTAGTATAAGCTCTACAAAAATACCTTTTATTTAGTTTCATAATGACGTAGAATTTTTCATTTCTAATGAACTAAATTCAAGCATAATGAACTAGATCACAAGAAAAAGGTCCCTAAATTTATTTTTAAAATAATTATTTTTGATGTAAATTTCAATTTTTAATTATAGTTTGAAAAAACTAATTCAAAACATCATGTTATTTTTAATTGAATTTTGTTTGGAGGTTTCGTAATTATAAAAAAAAACATCTTATTTTTTTAACAATTTTCGAATGTTTGTCATATAATGGATGTCTTAAATGATAAAAACATTCCATATTCGACAATACAGCTTCGTTTCGTCATCTATCATACGCTATTTTTTATTGGTATTTTTATTATTAAATCAAATCGATATGAATTATGTCGTATTGCTGAGATCCTATTTGATATTTGCTTAAATTACACGCTTAATGCGCGAAAAGTAAAGCAACTTTTCGCACTAAAGGATAAATTTTTTATTTTATATTATCAAAATAATATTTTGAGAAATATTAAAAGTACATTAAATTATTTAAACTATTCAATACATTCACTTGCAAATTTTATGAGTGTAAACAATGGGAAAAATGTGACAATACTTGGTAAATTTATATTCGAAAAATTTACGCATTTATTCTACTTGGCTTATAATATTAAACAATCAATTAATTTATTGCTTAGTCCTATTCTTAGTATTGATATACGCAGAATTTTACTAATACCACTACGAATCAAAAATTCGATTCAAAAATGTAAAAATGAAATCAGCAATTTTTGGGCACAAATCGAGCAGATAATTATGGTCTTACGATTGCCAATTGAGTTTTTAGCTCTTATTGGACGATTTTTAAAAGGTTTGGCGGATTTTTTATCTCGCCTAGAAAAACCAAAAATATCAAAAATATAAATTTTTTTTTCAATTGTAAATATATATTTATTTTTTTTTAATTAATAAACAAATAAATAGTTTTTATATTGCTTAATTTCACTATAGTCTCTCCCAATGATCTCAAAAATGATTAAATTATAAGCTTGTAGATCCCGATGGCTCATAATGAACCACCGATGTTTAAAACATGTACCTTATATAAAAAACTAACAATTTGACGGTCCAAATATGCAAATGAAGACCTAATTTGCACTAGTATTCTATTTGCCTTTTCGGCTGCCACATTTAATTGTTTATTCCATTTTAAATCCCTTGAGACTATAACCCCAAGATCTTTTTCTTCAGTTGTTTCATTCAAAGTATAAGATCCTATTCCATATTCATTCTTAACTCAATGCTCAAACCTCCGATGTACATTGCTTTACACTTCGAGAGATTTAATTCGGTCGACCAAACTCTAGACCATTCGGTGAGCACATCTAAATCTTTTTGAAGTTCATGCGACCCTTCTAATTTGCTTTTAACTTTTCCAAACAATTTAAGATAATCAGCCTAAGATAAAAAAAACGCTTTGAAAAGATCCCAGAAGATCATTAATGTATAACACAAAAAGAATTGGACAAGGGACTAAGTCTTGTGGAACACCTTTAGTATATGGGTCCAAATTTGATACTGTATCACCAAGGACTACGGGCTGTATTACCCAACACGAACGATTTAATCCATTCGAATATTTCACCTACTATTCCATAAGACTTCCTAATAATTTCTGGTGAGAGACTTTTTTGAAAGCTTTAGCAAAATCTGTGCTTTAGAAAAATAAAGTTTGATAAAAAGTAAAAAATTAAATTTTCTTTAAAAAAATCCAAAAAAAATTAAAAAAAAAATTTTTTATTTTTTTGGTATTGTACAATACTGGCCATTCACGAATTCCAAATGTGAACGTTCATGAACGTTCATAAGCTTCCGTAAGTTTATATAAAAAAAATTGATATTGATTGATATTTTTTACGTGAAAAATTAAAATTACATTTTTTATTTGTAAAACTTAATTTTTTTTTTAATTTTTAAGACTATAAATAACTAAATTTCAACATTAATCTTTACAAAAAAAGAAAACTATATTTTAATATTTTTTTTGCTCAAAAAAATGAATTTTTACAAATAAAAATAGGCGTACCACAAGGTTCGGTATTGGGTCCTTTGTTATTCCTGATATTTATTAATGATCTACCACTAATGATTGATAATGGAAAAGTCAAATTATTTGCAGATGATACAACGATTTATTTTACTGGGGCAAATTTTAATGAATGTAAAATTCTTTTAGATTTTGAAATTAGTCGAGTAATCGATTGGTGTAATTTTAACAAAATGGATATTAACTGGTCTAAAACTTTTTTTATGGTATTTAGTAACCAAAGAAAAATAATAATTACCCTAGTCGACAACACTCTAAAACACTCTAAAAATTTAATGTAAAAATTATTGTATATACTTATTTTAAAAATTTTTAAAATTCAAGTAAAACTAATAACTTAAAGAAAGAGAAAAAATAATGATATTAATTTGTATTTTTCAGTTTATGTACTGCACTGCTCCCGAATTGACGTCGTACGCGTACCCGTACCGTACCCGAACCGTACCGTACCGTACCCGTAGCGGAGCGTACCGTACCCGTAGCGGAGCGTACCGTACCCGTAGCGGAGCGTACCGTACCCGTAGCGGAGCGTACCGTACCCGTAGCGGAGCGTACCGTACCCGTACCGTACCCGTAGCGGAGCGTACCGTACCCGTACCGTACCCGTAGCGGAGCGTACCGTACCCGTACTCGTACCGTACCCGTACTAAAAAAAAAATTTTTTTTTTAATTTTTTTAAATTGTAAATTTTTATATAAAAAAAAAAATTTTGCCGTACCGGTAAAAAAAAAAATTTTTTAGATCAACCTTTGACTTAAATAAAATTTTTAAAAAAAATTTTTTTTTTAGTACGGGTACGAGTACGAGTACGGGTACGGTACGGTACGGTACGAGTCCGGGTACGGTTCGGGTACGGTTCGGTACGCTCTTAGTACGGTACGGGTACGGTTCGGTACGCTCTTAGTACGGTACGGGTACGCGTACGACGTTAATTCGGGAGCAGTGCAGTATTTTATTTATATTATTTTTATATTAATTTCTTTTTTATCCTAATTCAGTGCAAGACTTTCTTGCATACTGGGCACTAGCCTGTTGAATTTTGTAATTAAATAAATAAAATAAATAAATAAATAAAGATACCATTTTTTAAAAAAATTTTCATTTTAGTGTTTTATCAGTTTTTTGATGCTCAAAATTATTTATAAGATTAAAAAAAAGGTAAAATTCAAGAAATAGTATAATAAATTTTCTTAAACACTCCGAGCTACTAAACTTTTAAAATTTAGGCTAAGAGTCGAGGTTTTTTATGCATAAAATTCGAAAAAAAAATTTTTTTTCTTAAAAAAACCTATTGTACCAGAAACGTTTGGTTTATTTTTAAATGAATTATATCAAAAATAAACTTAGTTACAAAAGTGTCTTGAAATGAATCCTACACTGTTAATAAGATATGTAAGAAATCAAAAAGAATTGCCAACTTAAATGTTGAATGATATTTAAAATTGAATGAATGAAAAAAAATTTTTTTTTTCAAATCTAAATTTTGTAAAAATACAACCCTAATGTAATTATCTATAATGTTGTTAAATTCCAACCGGACAAAAGGTTGGATTCCGAAGAAAATACAACCCTTTTTGTTAACAGTGTAACCTATAGCTTGGCAATTCTTTTTGATTTCTTACATATCTAGTTAACAGTGTATGTATAAACAGAAAATTATAGATATTCAAAATTGACTGACTAAATGAAACTGCCAGCAAAATATTAAAATTAACTATTTTTTATTTTTATGTGTAATAAATTTTATTGATTTTAAACTCGGTTCACTTTAATCAAAATTTTTTTATGAATATAACTTTTAGATGAATAATAATTTTCTCATGCTTTTCATTAAAAATACTGAAAATATATAATTAAATCTGAGATTTACCGTAAAGTTTTACCAATTTTTTTCTCAAAATTTAACAATTAATTAATTTTTTATGATTTGCAATTAAAAAAAATAAACAAATTTTTTCATCTAAACTAAAATTGTTGACATTTTAAATTATTTAATTCGTATTTTGAAGAAAAAAGATAAACGAAAATTGTTCTAATTTCCGACAGGATCCTAATATTTACATATCGATATACCAATATAAACTTACTTTTAATCTTTCAATTTAAGAGACTAAAAATGTCTTCATTGAATTTTTGAATACTGAAATTATGGTAAAAGGTTAAAGGAGAAGAAAACTATTGATAAAATCAAAATTTGATAATTATTTTTTTATTTTCAATATAAATCCAAACAAAAAAAAACAGCAATATTCGAATAGGTTGTTTATAGATTGAACATTGTATACGTCTTTTGTTCAAATTTAAAATTGAAATTTCAAATAATTAAATTAATTGAAAGTTTATTTATTTTTTTCGGCTTCAGCCTTTTCCTTGGCTTTCTTCTCACGAATACCCCATAAGTTAGCATCAACTCTAACTTTTCTCAAAACTGAGAATGAACTGAATTTTCTTTCGTGATCAGTTATTTTGCGGGCTTTTTCTTTTCTAACTCTTTGTCTAACTGGTAAGACTTCAGTGGTCAATTGAGTGGCCAATTTCAATTCTTCAGCAGTGGCATCGCCTTTCTTTGGTTGGCTAGCTCTACGTGGGAATAATACTAATTTAGATTGGTATGTTTTGAGACGTTGAGCATTGACTTGTAATGATTCAACTGATTTGTTACGACGTCTGTGGTCAACGGCAATACCGACTGTTTTGGCGTATTTTTTATAGATACCGGCGGACTACAAAAAAGAAAAAATTATTAAAATTATTATTTATTTTTATTTATTTTTTTGTTGTTGTTTGATTGACTGACTTACTCTTAATTCGTCGTGAGAGAAACCACGTCCAGCTCTCAATTTAGTGTTGTAACGGAGAGTTTGACAGTGGACAACTGGTCTAACTGGGCCAGCAACTGGTCTTGGGGCTAAACGAGCAGCTTTTTGTAATCTGGCTGTGCGTCTTCTCTCTTTTCTGGCTGGTTGATTGAACCATGTTTTGACATATCTTTAAGAAAAAAAATTTAAATTTTATTTTCGCAAAAAAAATTTTTTTATTAAATTTAGAACATACCTTTGCCACCATTTGTGGAAATGGTTATTTGGGATAATATTGTTTCTTTTGCCCATTTTCCAATATTAATATCTAAACCTTCAAGAAAACAATTGATTAAATTCAATCGATTAAAAAGGATATAAAGGGGAGAAACGGAGAAAAATTAAGGGATATAGAATCAATATAGACACCAATAAAATATATTTTTTTAAAAATTTTACATTATTTTTCTATACATATGTTTTCTAGTTTTGCATGCTTTAGGAAAATCATAAGAGAGAGAGAAAAAAAAAGCATAAATGTATTAGTACACGTATTTGAGGTATTCGAGGCTAAGAAATTTGGCATAAAGTTTAGTTAAGACACAAATTTTGAAAGCATTTTTTTTTTAAATTTATTTTTTTTTATGAATGCAATTTTTTTTGGTTGCAAATTATTTTTTTATTTTTTTGAGATACGAGTTCAAGGAAAATTATAAGAAAAAAAGAGATTTGAAATTTGTCTAGTTGAAATTTTATTTCAAAATTATTCTTAACATTTAAGCTTTAATTTGAATTGAATTTGAGTTTTGATTAACAAATATTGATAAATTAAGAATCAAATTTTGAATTTTAATATTTAACGTGTCAAGCCGTAACGTACCAGTAGTACTTACTGTATCCCACTCACCGTACTTCAAATCGATCTTTTTAAATTTAATCGATTATTTCAATTTTTAATTTATTGATGTTTCTAATTTTGCTTCAATTATTCAAAAATATTAAAGTTAAAAGCTTCAAGTGGCAACCCTAAAAAAAGATAAAAATCTGAAATAACCGATTAATTTTGATCGAAAAGATTGATTTGAAGCACGGTACGCTGCGCTCAGGATACAATACGGTTCGCTCCGACTAAGCTAAACTAGAATGCTCGCTAGAAGTACAGGCTTATTTTTTTAAAAATTAATTTTTGAAATTCTGTAGTCGTTTCCAATTTATTTATTAAATAGCAAGAGATTTTTTTTCATACAAATATCTGACTAGTCTTTAGTGCTTTTGGGCATACAGCTCAATTTTCCGATATAAAAACTCAAAGTTCTTTTGATATTGTTCCTAATTTAATACTTTTTACTCTTGAAAATTTATTATGGAGCAAAAATTCTTTACCAAAATTGCTTAACTGTTCATTAACTATATTAAATAAAAATTTATTATAACCGGGTATCTGAAACTGGCGAATTTTTAAGACCGTAATTATTTGTTTAAGAACAAGAGAATTTAAAATTAATCATAGTGACAATTACTAATAATTTCTTGAATAATTTCTTAAGCGAACGTCCAAAAGAATCTTATATTTATTTTTTTGAGCTTAACTCTAGCATTAGCTTATTTTTCTAATTTTAATAAAAAAATAACATGTGAAAAAAAAAGAAAATTGGTCGATAAAGACTACAGAAATAAAGGAAACTTACACTTTTATCACTAAAAACTTTAACCATATTTCATTTTAGCAGTAAAAAGTCAAATCTTCTTAATACTTTCCTAATCACAAATTGTTACACAAAAAATAAACAGTTTTACAATAAATTTGGGAAAAGTATGTAGTCTATAACTAAAAATTATTTTATTTTTAAAACCTCAAAAAAGTTCGAAATTATTTTTATTTAGTGCAACTAGCTTGCACCCCGCATTGGCGAGATCGAGATATTTCAAGATAACTGAGAAGTCTAATAATTTCTAAATTATTATCTCGATTAAGAAAGTATTTTTTTTTCCAAACCTAAAAGGTGCTGAAATCCTCTTTTTCATTTCATTGTTTAAAATACGGTCACTTTTCTCGTGTTTTGACAAATTTAAGACTATCGGAATTATCAATTATGAGAACGGTCCCAGAAAGGTTTGTTACAATACAAGGGAGTATAATGATTATTTTATTTAGATGTTAAAAATGTAATCTTTCAATCAGTTCAATTGAAGGCTCTTATGAATGGGTGACGAAAAACTATCCAAAAAAAATTTATTTTAAAATTTTTATTGATAAAAAAATATTAATTTGCCATCTAAATTCGAAAGAAAAAAAAATAATTTTCTAATATTAAATTTGCTAATCTATATTTTGAATTTCGTTAAAATAAAAATGCTAAAAAATTTTTTCACATAGATTCAATTATTATTATATCACATCAATTTTTACATTTAATTACAAGATATATCATTTTAAAAATAATTTTTTTTTGTTGTTTCGACATTTAATAATTTTTCTAAAAGATAAAAAAAATCCTCTTTTTTTTTTTAATCCGAAGCAACATAGTTTGGATGCACGACCAAAATGGGATCACTCTCATCTTTTTGCTCTTCTGTATCCGATTTCAAACCAAGTTTATCCAATTTTATAATTACATTGTCCTAATGAGAAAAAAAAATTAATTTTTTTTAAATTTAATTATTTTTGTCAAAAATTTTAAATTCTTACATAATTAATTAAACGATGTAAAATCTTCTCTATTAAATTACTTTGCTCATTTAATTGTTGTTCATTTTCAATTTGAGATTCAATTTCATTCAAATACCAAGCAATTAATTCACTCTTATGAACTCCATTAAACTCCTCGCTTTCCGTATCGATTTCTTCTTCTTTTTTACGTATAAAATAAACTAACATATTCGAAATTCTCTTGTACTCATCATAACTTAATTTCATTGTTTGTTTTTTATCTGTTTGAGGTTCTTGATTGACCGAAGTGTCCATTTGTTCGCTGCCTTCCTGAGCTCCCAAAGTTTCTGGTTGTTGAATCTTATTGGCAGTCCATGCCGAATCGAAATTTTCTTCAAATTGTACATCGGGTTGTTCGACTCTAATTATCGACTTACTCAATAATCTAAATGCTTCTTGTACATGCTCAACTTTAACTTCTTCTTTTAATTGCATTCTAGCCAAAGCTTCGGACAAACGAATCATACTTTCCAATTGACGTACAGTTATTCTCCATGCTGATTTATTCGAACTTTCTCTTTGTCTTAGCTTTTTGTACTCAGAAATCATAACCTCTTGGGCCTCTTTGCCAATTATAGGTTTACATAATCTAGCAAAAGTTATATATTTTTGAATATCAGCAATTGTGTAAACACGTGATTGCTCGACTACTTGTTGATCACTAGTATGAAAATTAACTATACGTTGAGCAATCCAATAGTCAACAACCTCGTTGCATTCGTCAATTAAAATGAAAAATAAATCAAAACGAGACATGATAGGAGCTGACATGTTAATATTATATCTTAAAGATTTACACCTGTCATATCTTCCAGCTATTGGATTGGCAGCTGCAAGTATACTTGTTCTTGCATTTAAAGTGGCTCTAATACCTGCTTTTGTAATACTTATAGTCTGTTGTTCCATAGCTTCGTGAATTGCGACTTGATCTTTAAGATCCATTTTATCAAATTCATCTATACAACAAATACCATTATCGGCCAACATGAGAGCACCAGCTTCAATTACAAATTCATACGATTCCTCATCACGACAAACAGCAGCAGTTAAACCAGCAGCTGAACTTGATTTACCACACGTGTAAATAGCTCTTGGTGCAAATTCTTCAACTTGTGTTAAGAAATGACTTTTAGCTGTACTTGGATCGCCAACAATACATATATTAATATCACCACGTAGACTAGTACCTTCCAAAGTTCGTTTAGGTACACCACCAAATAACATGAGTAAAATACCCTTTTTAATTTCTTCATTACCATAGATCATAGGAAATAGGGATTGACACAAATTGGTCACTAAATTTTTATCATTACTCATTTCGAAAATTTTTAGCCATTCTTGATCGGACATTGATTGTTTCAATTTTTCCATATTAAGATCCTCCATGTTATAGTCTTTACCACCGAATTTGGCGTTACATGGCGCTACATGATAGGCTAGAAAAGCCATTTTGTACGACAGCTCTTTAACACCAAGAGCTTTTAAACCTCTTACACCTTCATTATCATCAGAGCCGTTTACTCTAGCCGAAGTCTCCGAGCGTGGTCCTACTGATGATAATTTAGAAACATCTGGTACTACTATTAAAGTTCCAATAAATTCACATCTATCACCAGCTTGAGTCTTTTCGACACATTCAGCTCTTAAAATAACCTCTAAACTTCTTGGTATACAACCTCTTGGCAATTCAGATTGAACCTCTTGGATTCTTACTTTTTGAAAATCGACAAATTTTGAATTGTTCAAATCCAATGAAAAACGCGCTCTATTTGCACATTGGGGATTTTTACATGACGCTGGTTGAGTGTATTTAAATTGTTGTAAAACATTTTTGACTACTGTTTGACAATCTAAACATACAAAAGTTCCACTGACTAATTCAGGATGAACTGGATGGGTTCTAGTTACTTGAGCTGTTATACTCATGAGTGCTCCTATTTTAGCCGTAGATAATTCTCTTAATTTTGATGTTTGTGATACATTTTCAAAAGCAATGTAAAATTCTTTATTGGCATTGATTTGTTGTGATTTTTCAACTGAACTATCTGGTAATGAACCAGTCATAGCATTTTGATTATCTTTAACAAAGTTTTTTACAGCATTACATAGAAATGGATAAAGACGATAGATTTGTTCGTGAATGGCATTTTTAAGACGATCGTCGTGTTTTTCGACATCGGCAAAATCAACAATTAAAGTATTTCTATCGGGACGTGATAATTCTTTAGCTTGTGGAATGTATTTTTTAGCATCAGAATCCTTTGGATATCTTAAATCAAACGAGATTTTAAATTATGAAAATTTAAAAAAAAAATTTTTTTTTATTGGATTAATACTCTTCGAGAAAATCTTGAAATAATTTTTGAACTTTTTCACCAAGTTCATCTTTCATTTGAGGTATCATTTGGGTTGCTTCCATTTTTGTAATTTAATTTTTTTTTGTAAAATTTAATGAAAGAATTAAATTTAAAATTGTGTTTTTTTTTGTTCAAACAAAATAAGCCAAATGCTTTTTGTGTTCTCGCTGAGTTTTATTGAAGTAAATGTTTTCAATTTTATTCTTTGAAATTTTTTCAAATTTATATTCGTTAGATCCTTAACATTTAACACTAATTTTTTTACTAGACAAGTACTTGTCTTAAATATTTATTCAAGTTAAATTTTTGGTTAGTCTCCAAGTAAAAGCTGTATTAAAGGAATTTTAAAAGTAAAAAAA
>NTPY01000678.1:1177340-1211946 GCA_002922825.1 Brachionus calyciflorus
TAGATTCGAAAAGTCTTAGTGACTTTTTATTAAATAAACTATTTTTTCTCGGTTTTTATCTATGTATATCGATTTACATTTTGAAACATTGAGTTCTTTTGACCCATCAATACTCCAATCGACTAAGACATCTATATCATCCTGTAAAGCCAGTGTATTGTGGACATTTAATAAGAAATTATTGTTCATCCATTAAATCCAAGAAAACTGGACATCGGTTCCAAATCACTATGCTGGCGAATGTGAGTCAATATTTTCAGCTAGAAAAAGATTTTAATTGTATGAAATGACCTGTAAAAAGTGGGAGGAAATTTAAATGAATTGAACGAAGGTTTTATTTCATGGCTTTTTTTCTGTATGGATAGAAATATTCAAATTTAATCTTATTTGATCAAAAAGCCGTGAATGCAACAAGAATAATGTAACATCAAACATCTTCCATTAATTTTTTTGATTTTCCTAAAATTCAAATTTTTAAAATCAACATTGGTTATCATTACTTTAAAATTTAAGGTTTCTTTTTAAAGAATCTATATATTTTCTTTGAGAGTATTGAATTTTTTTTATTCTTTTTTTTCCTAAAGATAATAAAAATCAAAAGTTAAACCAAATTGAATAATCTTGCATTTCATCATCAACAAAAAAAAGTATTTTATTTTTGTTTAGCATTCAAAGTCCTTTGTATTTATCAAGTTATGTTTAATTTCAACTAGAAGAAACCTTTTAATCAAAGTCTATTTATCCTAGAAGAAGATTTTCTAATGGCATTAAATTTAATTTTTTATTATGAGTTTATGTAACAAGCTTTGAAAAATAAAAAATAATATATAAATATAGATATTTCACTATATTAATCAGCCTAAATTAAGTGAAGAAGCTTATATTTCGAAATTTTCAATTTTATTTTACATTGATAAAGTAACCAATATCTTAGAAAAAGAACCACTTAAAGCTAGCAAAAATATAGAAGAAAATAAGATTAGTATTTAAATTGGCCATGAAGGTTATTAAAAATTGAAGAATTTACATAACTCAAAATTTGTTGGCTTTTTTTTTACGAAGAAAAAAAAACACTCAAAATAAAAAAAAAGGAAGACTTAGTTCCAATTTTTTTTGTTCAAATGGATTTTTCAATTTATATCCCGGATTAAATTTAATGAATTTTCATTACCCTAAAAATCAATAAGATAAATTTTTTTCGCGGGATTTTTTTGTTGCAATTTCCGTTTATTTTTGTTTTTCGTTCTCGCAAAATTAGATCATCTTGAAATCTAAAATAAAATTTGATCGAAAGTTATCCACTAATTAATTTCTTTCAAATAAATAAACAATCTAGAGCCCAAAACTGATATCCTTTTTAATTTTTTATAAAATTTTAATTTCAAAGTATTTCTAAATAGTATTAATTTTTCCTCCTTTGTTTTTTTGTTTTATTGCTTATAGGAAAATGTAACAATCAATTTTATTAGCTTGGCACTAATTTATGGATAAATAAACTTACAAGATATTTTTGTTTATTATTTTTGAAATTTTTTTTGCTTTTTTACTAGTTTTAGCTCTTGTCTGTTATATTAGTTGATTTTGAATTAATGTGATTTTTTTGTTATCATTGAATTAATTGTTTTAGTTGAAATTGATCGCATTTTTCTTCGGCATTAATAATTGATTTTACAATTGCAAGTTAAGTTTGCATTTTTTTTGTTGGAATTTAAATAAGATTGCATAACTCATTTATTTTTGTTTTAAAATTTGAATCAGTTCTAATTGAAATTCTGTAGAGCCTCAATAGCGCAGTCGGTAGCGCGTCAGTCTCATAATCTGAATTTAAAACAACAGAGTAATCTGGAGGTCGTGAGTTCGATCCTCACTTGGGGCAAATCTTTTTTTTGAATGAAAAGGCGTTAGTAAAATCTATAGTAATGGCTAAAAGAAAGAAAAAGACCAAAAAAAAATTTAGATTGTTGTCAAAAGGCCCCGAAAAACACTTAAAAATGCTAAAGCTTGCTTTGATTGAAAATTCCTGAAAAAAAATTCATTTTTTTGGAAAACCTTAAGTTTATTTACGTTAGTTAATTTTCAGGAATAATTTTTCTGAATAAACGAGTTGCTATTGTAAAACCCTATTTTTTTCGCGGCATAAAGACGAAAATTTCGATTGTGTACCATGATCTAATGATGTTTTTGTATACACTTTTTGGTATAAATTATGTTTGTTACCATAAAATTATCTACTTTATAGTTTATTTCCATTAATTTTTTAATTTATTCCTTATAAATTATCTTTCTTTTTTCAAAATGCTTCATCTATTTTTAATTCATTCATTCAAAATTGATTAATTAATAAACTTTATTTTTTGTACCATGGAACAGCTCACTTCAGTTGGAATTATTCCTTGGCACAAAAAATAAAGTAAAAACATGTTTTGTACTGTTATTGTTTACAATCAAAAAGTTTATAGAATTGTTACATGGTACAAAACTGAAAAAACAATTTGTATCTGGTACTAAAAATGGGATCTTACGGTTTAATAGTAATGAAGGTTTTTTGTAAAAGCGGAATTAAAGCTAAGGAAGTCTATTCTTATCACGGTGCATTGCCTTATTTTATTTTAAATTCACGAAAAAATATTTTTATCGAATGCTTACCACTTGATTTGAGAAAAAACGTTAATATAAAAAGCGCCTAGAGGGTGGGATTATCAACTAATTTTAAAAATTATCAATAAAATGAGATAATCAAGCTTTTTTTTATATAAATTGTCTTATTTAAAAACTATTCCGGCGACCCGTATTTTATAGATGAAAACAAATTTTAATCTTTTGTCTGATTTTTTCTAAAGTTTGTCGTCTTTAATAGTCAGTTTTTTTTAATCATTTTTTCCCTTTTTTGGCTAATTTTCGGTAACTTAAATAAGATCAATAGATAGGTAAACAGGTATTTTTTGGCAAACATGGTCTAAAATCTTTCGACCAGTATTTTCAATCAAATGCGTTGAGAATTAGAATAAGACTTGATCAAAAATTTCTTTCTTTATTTTAGAAAAGATTTTAAAGAAATCATGATTGTCATAATTAACTATTATGATTAACTGTTACGATAACTTTATAATTAATAAAAAAACTATCTTCTTCATTCAAGGATCGAAAATCATTTAATGATTGTTGCATTTTTGTAAAAAAAAAATACCATTTTAATGATATGCTTTTTTTGTCATGGTTGAGTGTTTGAGGGCCAATTATTCAAATCAATTTATCCCACAAAAAATCAACTATCATACTTACCAAAATTTTGATCAAAAGATTAATTTTTATCAAATTAATTGCATTTATTGCTTCTTACTTAAGTATAGATAGTGTCCCGATAAAGGAGTTTTTATTTGTTAATGAGAAGCTTTTTAGAATGGATTTATTCAAAGTGAATTTGTAATAGTCGAGGAATCAATCCACGTTTTATTTTTTTAATTAATTTAAAAACTTGTATTAGTTGTTTACAAATTATTTTTTTATTTGATTGAAAGTTTTAAGTTTTAAATTTTGATTAAATTTGAAAACCTTGGTTATTTATTTAGGGTATCCCTTTGCGTAAATTTAATTAGAAACCATTAGAATTGTTCTTTTTCAATATTTAGAAAAAAAAATTATTAAAAAACAGAATCAAATAATTCTGTTTTAATTCCTAAAGATTCAAAAAAGAAAAAGTAAATAAATAATTAATTAAATTTAAAAATAAAAAAAAAAGAATATTTATTCAAAAAATTATTGTAAGCAAAAATAGACGAGATTTCAAAAAAATTCAAAAATAGTTTTTTTTCAAAGTTATTTTGATGAATGAGCTTAAAGTATAATACAATATACTTAGTGTGTTAGTATTATTTTTCTATCCGTCTGAGAGTAAAGCAACAAAATCTGCGAACCGTGATCCCGTTACTCATATACAACAACAACAACAAAAAATTAAGCTTACTTTTTTTGTTAAATATTCCTACTCAAAAATAAAAATTCTGAAAAAAAAACCCATTAAGCATTCGTTAATTAAAACAAAAAAAAATAATTTTGAATTGTACAATATTAAAATTGTAAATTATTTGAGAGAAAAAATGCGTTCGATTCTCATGAATTCAATTTTAACTTGAAATATATAAACAAAATAAGGGAAGAAGAGAAAAAAAAATTTTTGAAATATAAGCCGTAGAATAATAGGTCTACGCTTGAATAAAAGTCATTAATTCAAGTTTACTTATTATTCTAATCGCTTATCATCATATCATAGAGTCTCTAATCCAGTGATGTAATTTAGGAATTTTGATATATTTTCTACATGAATAAATAAACATAACCCGGAGCATACTAAAAAAAATAAAAAATTAATTTTATTTTTTATTTGTTCATATTTCGTCAACTTTCGATCTTCATAGAAAAAATTAGAAATTCCATTCAGGACTTTCAATTAAAAGTTTTAATCTTAGAAATTAATCAAATAAATAAACAAAGAAAACTTAAGGATTTTAGGCCGAAAGAATCAAAATTGCTAAATTAATTCCTTCGTCCTTTTATCATTATTTTTTTTTGTATTTTAAAAATTTTCGTGACTTTATCAAAGAATCCTGTACACAAAATAGATAAATTTTAATGTGTTTTATTATTTAAAGGAAAATAAATTAATTGAGTACAAGGTATTTTGTTTTTTTCTAAAATTTGTAAAATATCAGGTTACATAATCGAAATTACTAGTTTGTTAGTAATCTTATTATATACTTGGTTAAAGATAGATTCGCTTAATAAGTGACTCAGAAGAAGCAATACGAAAAAAAAATCAAAGGAATATTCTCTCTTTTTTAATTATAGTTATATTCCCAAAGAATTATTCTTATTTTAGAATGTTTTACAATTCGATTTTTTTTTGTTGCAATGAATAAAGAGTATCAGGTTAAATATTTTTTCCTCTAGAATAATTTCGATTTAGTTGGTGCTCTTTATTTAATCATATTTTTTGTGGGATTTATTCAGTCATTAAAAATTTTAGATGAATATTAGATTTAAAATCAAAGTTTTGTTGTTGTTGGTCTACGAATAAAATGAGACTTTGTTGATGAAAAAATAAGTAAAATGTATTTTTTTTAAATAAGAGATGATTTATCACAATTTCGTGATAAATATAGATTAACTGTTGTTTTAATGGGTGCTTTCTCTTGTAGAATTGTCAAAATTTTTCATTCATGTAGTTTTTTTCTTGTTGTAGTAATGTTTTAAAATTAAATTAATTAATGTGAACTAAAAATTTAAATTTAAAAATTCTTTGAGTTTTTATTTTTATCATTATGTCACTATGATAATAAATATGATAAAATGTAACTCTAAGATTACAATTCGAATTAACGTATTGTCTCGATTTTAAGAACATGTCACTATAATTATAGTGACATGGTCTTAATTATCGAACACTGGATTTCAAAACGCTATAAGGACATGTCACTAATAACGAAAATGGGTAGAAAATGAGGTTTTTTTGAAATTTTAGTTTCGCAATTAGTGACATGTCACTAAAGGTTAGTGACATGTCGTTAATGGTCAATGACATATCAAAAAACCTGGAAAGTAGCGGAAATAAAAAAATTACGAATTGTTGTATTTTATTTTGTAAATATCTAAATCAAAGTTACGAATATACACTAAAAAAGAAATACCTTTAAAATAATGCTCTCAAATTGTTATAAAAAAGGGTAAAAAAAAAAATTATGAAATATTTAAAGGTACTTAACTATTCGGAACAGCTTTGATATTTCAGATACAAAGTAAAGATTAAGATAATTTAAGTAATGACTATCATAAATTAAAAATTTCATATCTTCTAAATTAAAAATAAATAAAATTTTTTTATTTCCGCTACTTTCCAGGTTTTTTGATATGTCATTGACCATTAACGACATGTCACTAACCGTTAATGACATGTCACTAACCGTTAATGACATGTCACTAACCTTTAGTGACATGTCACTAATTGCGAAACTAAAATTTCAAAAAAACCTCATTTTCTACCCATTTTCGTTATTAGTGACATGTCCTTATAGCGTTTTGAAATCCAGTGTTCGATAATTAAGAACATGTCACTAATACCGAGTACTCATAATTAGTGACATGTTCTTAAAATCGAGACAATACGTTAATTAAAATTTTTCTCTTTTTTACGATATTTTACGTAATTTTCTGTAAATTTTATCGAAAGTTTACGTAAAATTTGGTAAATTCTAATGATTAAATCAACACTGTACACTGAAAAAAAAATAAAAGCGGCTAAGACACCATCTTTAGGCGCTACAACTAGACGTCATCTTGGATAGTTTTCAAGACGCTTTTAGTATTTACCATTTTTAAGTCGTTTTTATTTAGTCATGCCTTAAAAACAACGTCTAAAATTCAAAACGCAGGATAGATGCATGGACTAAAACCGAATTTTTGCTATCTACCCCCGAGGTTTTTTACGCGTGTTTACAGTATCGAAAAATTATTACTTTAGTCTACAGAAAAAAATAAACTTCTTAGAATTTTTGTGCTTTCATTCTCTTATCATAAAACTTTATCGACTTTAATTACAAAAATTTAAATTTTCAGGCTCTCGAAAGAGAAAGAAAAACGCCGTTTAAAGAGCGATACAACATAATCGCTGATTTTTAAATTTTTTTTTTTGTTCAAAAATAAAGTTTTAAGTCCTGATTTTGCAAGTGTCTTTTTGGTGTTTCAGGTGTGACTATTTTCTAAAAGTAATTCACTATCTACTACAGTGATGATTGCTAATTTGCTTATGAAGTCACATGACTTTATTTTTAGGGAAAAAATTTACACTTAATCGTGCGGCAAACGTCATACAATACTATTCTTACTAAATTTAAACATAGTGCTTGTTAAGTAATTTTGGGTGTAAAAAAATAATTAGGAGCACTTTCAATTCCTATTTTAATAAAGTCTAATTTTAAATTAAATAAGGTGGAAAAGTACTTTAGTAAAAAAGCAATTTCGATTATTTTAAAACATTAGTTCTACACAATAAAACCAGTCAATTTTTTAGTAAAAAATCCTAAAATTATACCAGGTTCAATTTACCATTCTAATTTATTTCGTGAAATTCCATTTGAATTTCTAAGGTAGAATGAACCTTTTTTCGCTCTTTAAATCCGAAAATATAATTTTTTTATTGTTCTAACTGTATTTATTTATTTTTTTTTAGATTCTCTCAGTCAAATTGCTCACTCTTTCTACTAAATATTAATATTTTTATAAATATAAAAATAAAAAAAACAAAAATTATTTTCATAATAAAAAATTATGATAAAAAAAAATTTTCCTCTTTTTTAATGGCTTCTGATTTTTTTTTCATTAATTAACAAAAATAAAAAAATTTCGCTTTTTATTCTGTATTTTTTTTGTGTTTGGGTTGTTTTGTTGAGAAAAAAAAAAAATTTGTTTTTTTTTCGACTCCAAATCCGACGCTAGTACTTTCTTTTACCATCATCTAATCTGGGTGTCATGTGTGTAAATGGAAAATAATTTAAATATAAACGATTCAATTGGCCTAACAGTTAAATCAAGACCAAAATATCTAGAGCCCAATGATTCAACTAGACACTCTCGTTTAGAACGTCAAGTATCCACTGACACTTATTTTAGTAGCTCGGGCTACAACTCGAATGATTTGGACGCATCATTTGGCGATGAACAATTATATCGAGTTTTGTATAATTACGAACCCTATCATGACGATGAGCTTAAATTGGAAAAAAATTCCATTATTAAAATCCTGTCTAAGGATGTTAAAATATCGGGTGACGATGGCTGGTGGATAGGTATTAATTTAAAGGATTCCAAACGCGGTATATTCCCATCGAATTATGTCGAACCGTATAAACCAGACAACAAAAAATCATCCGATCAACGTGAACTACCTCCAGAAATACTTTATAAAGATTTAGAAATTTTAGAATGTATCGGAGCTGGTGGTTTCGGCAAAGTATACCGCGGTTATTGGAATCGTAGTGATAGGAAAGAATTAGTGGCTATTAAAGAGGCCCGAGTCGATGGAGATAAAGAAGATTTAATTAAAATTAAAGAGAATGTTCTCAATGAGGCTAAATTATTCTGGGTCCTGAGACACCCGAACATAATACAACTTAAAGGTATATGTTTTCAAGAGCCACATTTTTGTTTAATTATGGAAAATGCTAAAGGTGGCTCGTTAGGTCGTTTGTTGTCCATGAGAAAAATTGGTTTCCCTCCGAATATTTTAATAAAATGGGCTCTTCAAGTTTCTCAAGGCATGTATTATTTACATGAACAAGCATTGCCTAATAAAATCCCAATAATACATCGGGATTTAAAATCAAGTAATATTTTACTTAGTGAGGATGTCAATGAGTTCAAGCTCAAAGATATTGTGTTAAAATTGACGGATTTTGGTTTGGCTAGAGAATTGGAAAAAACTACTGAAATGAATCAAGCTGGTACGTATTCGCATATGCCACCAGAAGTAATTAAATCCTCGCTTTATTCCAAAGCTAGTGATGTATGGAGTTTTGGAGTATTGCTATGGGAATTATTAACTGGTGAAGTACCTTATAAAGGCATTGATCCTTTAGCCATTGCTTACGGTGTAGCTGTTAATAAATTAACTTTACCAATACCAAGTTCATGTCCGAAAATATTCTCTGATCTAATACACAATTGTTGGCATACTGACCCATATAAACGCTTGACTTTTGAGAAAATAATTGAACTACTTACTGATATATCGAATTCGACGTTTGCGTCTACGAGTAATGAGTTATTTTGGACTATGCAACAAGATTGGAAATCGGAAATAAGAGAAATGTTTAGTCAAATAAAAACAAGAGAAAATGACTTGAAAACTCGTGAAGAAGAATTGGAAAAAATATCGCTGAGACAACAAGCCTATGAAAATATGTTATTACAAAGAGAACGTGAATTGGAACAACGTGAACGAGACTTGGCCGTTAGGGAATTGACTATAGCTTTACAACAATTAAATCCTCAGCCACCCGAGCCCAAAAAACGAAGAAAAAAATTACTTGCTAATTTTTTAAAATCGAATAATTCAAATTCGAATTTGACTAATGTAAATAGTCGTTCATTCGATATTAGTTCGCCAAGTGATTTTCAACATTGTCTAAGTGTACAACCTGAATTATTAATAAATAATTCATTGAAATCAAGCCCTACTGAAGAACTATTGATACCGAGTCTAAGTGGTAATTCATCGCCCAATTTAAGACTTAAAATATTACATCAAAAAAAGACTCTATCGCCGAATCGAGTGGATAAATTTCACTCGAATGGTAAATCGACTAGTATAGACATAGAGTCTTTGAGTAAAATACAAAAATTAGAACTCAATGAAACACCTAATAATAATAGTAATAAAATAAGTAAAATTTTGTATGAAATAGGAAGTATTTTAAGTTTTGTAGGACTCGGTAAGGATTATAAAAATCAAATGTTAACTCGAAGATCACAAGAAAAAAAATCTGAAATGTTAAGCCCGAATCGAGCTAGTCCACAATCACATTCACTTACACGTTTCCATAAGACTTATCCATATAGATTTAAATCATTGACTTGTCAGTCATCGATCGAGCAAAGTAAAGAAATAGCTCGGACAGTGGCAAATACTTTAGTTGTACAATCAGCTGCTGCTCAAGCGTCTAGTCTAAGCTCTAGTTCTAGTAATTTATTATCGCCGCGAATGGCTCTGTGTAACAATGGTGCTAAACTAAATAATCAAGAAATTTTAAAAAAATATTCGAAAAGTGTGGACTGTCCGCATTTTTCGCAACAAACGATTAGTACTACATCGCCACTGGTTCCTAGACGTAGTGACTATGAACCTGTGGCGAGAGTTACTATTCAACGGCAACAAAGAGTCGAAGAGTCACCGTCGAGATTGAGACAATATCTTTCAGTGGACTATTCAGACAATCAATTGACTCGACCGTTGACTCTTAGTCTAAATAAAGCATCGAATAGTTACGCACAATCGACTACAAGCACAAATGAAGACGATTTTCTAAATGAAAATGATAAAAATAATAATAAAGAAGATAAATCAGACAAATTAGTTCCTAATAGAAATTCCCTATCACTTTCAGTTTCATCAATGACATCTACATCACAAATGTCCTCGTCTATTTCACCAATATCGTCGCCTAGACTTACACCTAAACCAAATAGACTCTTAAAACAAATAACTAGTCAAAAAACAATTGATGAATCATTTCATCTAACGCCAAAATAAACAAACAAAATATAGTCAGAATTACGTCTAAATAATGTGAATATGGAATGGTTTTTTTTTTCAAATTTTTTTTTTTTTAAATTAATTTATTGTTGAATTATTTTTTTTTATTTTGGGAAGAGATTTGAAATTTTATAATCTAAGTCACCTTTAACTCAGAATTCTTTTTTTGATTTTTTTTTAATTTTTAATATTGTTCGTCTTTAATAATTTTTTTAAAAAATAATAACCTGATATTTTAAATGTAAATAAAACAAAAATTGAATTGATTTTTTTTTGTATCGTCTTTATTATCCTAGCAAAATAAGATACTAAAATATGATTGTTTCATGCCCATTTACTAAAAAGATGTTTGAGGAAAATATTAGAATAAAAACTGCTATAATAAGGTGGATCTAATTCTTAATTGTAGTCTAGATGAAAATGATGTTAGAATCATTTCAATTTTTAAAATGTCCATTTGGTCTTTTCGAAACCTATTGAAAAAAGAAAAAAGTACCAATGATAAGTATATATTATTCAGAAAAATATTTTTCAAGAAATTTTTAAGTTTATAAAATATATCCTATTAATATTTAAAAATTTTTGTTTTTTTTTTGTTTTCTAACTCTGATTATTTGAATCTTTATTTATTTATTTATTTATTAATTCTAATGCAAAGACCTCTATTTGGGCCACTATCGATACACTGTAAAATAAAGTGTAGCGTAAAAAATGCATATAAAAATAATTAAAAGTATAAAAATACAATTACAGAAATCGAAGAAAAAAGTAAAAATTTAAGACTTTTTTTTTTTGTTTAGGTAAAATTTAAAGCTGGATTTCTTGGAATTGACTTTATCAGGTACTCAAATACTTTAAGAGATTCATTCTTCATTTCAATAAATAAAGTAAGGGTCAATTTTTCATTTTCTTTGATCTGCGTTATCATGTCCACGAGTCGTTCAAAACCTGAAGCGATTTTTGTCAAGTTATCATTAGTTTTATTGATTATTGATTTGTTGTCTATTGAAGCTTTCGCAATTAAGCAAAAATTTTGTTGGATGTTATCAATAGTTTTCTGTTGTTCGTTTATTTTTGCTTGATTTAAACACTCATTAAAATTAATCTGTGGACTTGAGTTTTTAGTAACTTCTTTATTGACTTGCTTTGAGTAATTAGTTGATTCTTTTGTAATAGAAGACTCAGTTAGCGAATTGTTATAATCGGTTGTTTCAGTTAAACGTAAATTGTTAGCTGAGTTTAATTTGATTTCTCTTTGCGATCTTAATTTCCGATCAGATTGAATTTTAACTGGTATTTTACTTATCGATTCTTGTTTTGGACGTTCTTTCAACAAAAAAAATTACATTATTTTTTTTTAAATTTTTCAATTTGTTTAACCTATGGTTATTTTCTAAGCTTTTTTTTTCATTTTACAAAAAGAAAAACTTTACTCAAATTTGTCTTATATCTTTTAGAGTTGGCAATTACGGTGAAAGCTGGTGCCATTTAATAATTAAATAAAATTAAATTCAAAAACTGATGGTTGCATAATATCTATGCGTCTCATTATCCTTCGATTTTACACTCGATTCAACCTAAACAAATAAAGTAGATGCATTCTCGATAATTAAATTACATTTAATAGGTGAACAGTCTTGAACTCATAACTAGGTAGAATTTTATGGTGACGTAATAGGTTACCAACTGGTCACATATTGTAATAAACCCAATTTTTCAGTAATCTCGTGCAATTTAATTTCAATTAATTTTAACAAAATTCAATTGTGTCATATTGCACTTGGAAGAGTTGTAATGTAAAGAATTCTATATTTTAAAAGAAATTTTAAAAAAATTGTGAAAAATTTTATTGTGTTAAAAATAAGAATTTTTTAATATAAAAATTTTTTTTTCTGATGAGCTAAACTAACATTCGTAAAATTTATTAATTAATAATGCTACTTTTTTTTTTTAATTTTTATTGGACTGGAGGTATTTTTGAATTTTTCATCATTTTTTTGATCGAATGAAGCGCATTTCGCCAAATTGCAGGTTCGATAACAAACTGTTGCGCATGAAAGCAAATACGGTATTATTTTCAAAAATTTAATACAAAATAGAAAAGAAATTTGGAAAGAGTACTTCAATCTTTTATTAGAACCTTAATCATGTTGACAAATTGTTAAGTTTAAAAGTAAATTGCATGTTACATCATTAAAAAAGCCATCAGAGCGTAATTGAAGACAATTTTCTTTCAACAAACTAGATGAACGTGCGTTATTAGGTTCTCCAGCTGCAAAGCCTTCAACATTGGATCCATCTTTCCATTTGAATATCTGTCCCAAACTTGTTATAATTGAATCTAAATAAACTCGTGAATAGGGAATTTTTTTAGTGAAAAAAATTCTTTCAATATCTGTTTTGGGTGTGAACAAATAACTATTCTTTGACTCACAGTATTCTTTTGATTGATTGTAATTTCTTCCTCCTAAAAGACTAAAATCAAAATAATGATAGCAAAAAAATGGCAACTCTGAATACATAATAAAACCTGGTTTACAAGGCAAGCATGAATTTGTTCTAAGTGACCAGAATTCAGTACTTGTATAACTAAATTCATTTACTTTTATACTTTCATTTTGTTTTAAATACATTATGCCTTGACACGATACATTTAAATTATATGTTTCGATTATTTTTAATAAAACACACTGATTTTCTTCAAAAAAAGCAAACCCACAATCTGAAATTATGGAACATTTTCGCAAGCATATAATTTTATTTGAATTTTTTATTTTAATTATAATAGAATCTTGATCCATAATCTTGTAATTTTTCACATAAAAAAGATTACAATTTACTTGAATTGAGCGCATTAAGGCTCCAAAGCCTAAAAATAATAAAATTAATGGCAAGCCAATCATCATTAGTGAAAATTAAAAATAAAGTTTTTTTTCTTCAGTTATTAAAAAAATTTTTTTAAAAGACTTATAAATTTTTAATAATTGAATAATAGACAAAAAAATTTATAAAGTGTGAGTTATTTCTCCTTTAATAAACAACAATTAAAATTCTTTTGACAACTAAAACTTCTAGTTAAGCAATCAGTTAAAAAAAATGGCACCATTATATTTATTCTCTGAAATTTAAATTTTTTTCTAAATTGGAAAATGCAGTACACCCTTATATCCATTTGGTTACAGTTCCTTTTATTTCAATAAATAAAATTAATCTTATTTTCAGCTTATTTTCCAAATCTCGAACATTTATCACTTAAAATTCAAAATTGTTTTTAATGCGTAGAATATAAATTTTAACTCCTAATTTTGAATGTCTTTTAAACTTAAGTGTGATCCGTGTGCAGCATTTAAATTGCTATTTTATTAATTAATAAATTTGAATTAAATTAAAAACTTTTAATTTTTTTTAGTAAAAAATTTTATTATCATTACTAGCCTAAAAGACTTGTAAATTAAAAAAAATCATTCAGCTTTAAAACCAATACCAATGCATTCTATTATAAAAGACTTATCTTTATTCAATTCAATAATATTAAATTTTGCGCCTGTAAGCAATTCAGTATAATGAATTGCTGTTTTTGTATGAAGAGTCAACTGTCCACATTTAATTCTTGATTTACCATTAGCTAAGCCCATGAATATAATTAATTGATCTTGTAAATATTGATCAACACAAGCCTCTGAATCAATATCTTGCATAAGAGATTCCACTGCTTCTTTAGCTACATTTTCAGCTAGTACCCCTTTTGAGCCTAAGGCCGACCCTGCTAAAACACAACCAGTCGTTGTTTCAGCCAAAATAATTATACCAGTTCCATTACCAAAATAAGTTCCTTTTTTTTCTTCAACAACTTGAATATCAATAGGAATTTTAGGGAGGTTATTTTTTAATAAAGACGTTGCTGTTTCAGCCATTCTAACTGCGATTTTAATTGGCAAAATTCCTGCTACATATGCTCGACCATAAATTCGTTTAATCTCGCCAAAATCAGTTAAATCAATTGGGTTTAATTCTTTAATAGGTTTTGACTTTAAATATACTTCACCTCCACCTTGAGGATAGTAGCCCCTACGGAGTATTTCAAGATCAAAATTAATATTCATTTTACTCGCAATCGGTTTAAAAATGTATTCAAAATAATCTATTTGCGGACTATGATCAGCATTAGTGCCACCTCTCAGATGAAGTTTTGATTCGTCCTTGGCAAATATGAGGCATGGTAGAGCGTTTTGAATAATTAAACAAATTGATCCGGCTGTTTTAGTATCAGCCATGAAAGTACCTGATTTAAGTTGTGTCGGATCGAATAAAATTTGAGTTGATTTTAACTCTGCGCCAGTTAATTTAGCATCGCTTATTTCTCCTAGTAGTTTAATACCAGTTAAATGTTGCGGTTTAAGACCACCATCTTTACGACCAGCTCGTATTTTATCAATTCTTATTGGTTTTTTTAAAAGAAGACTTAAAGCAGTCGATATGCGCAAAATTTGACCACCACCTTCCAAATAACTCCCGTCTATTTCGACAAAATTCATTTTTTTGGTAAATTTTTTGAAAATTTTATTAACATTTAAAATATTATGAAACTTATAAATTTTACTGCTTAACATAAATATTTCTCAATTTTTTGAAATTTGAATTTATATTCCAAAAAAAAAATTAAATTGGTTGCGAAATTATTTTTGTTTTTTTAACATCACGAAATTTAGTTCTATATATTTTCAAAAATTTGGATATTTGGCAATAGCATTTTTTATTATCAAATTTTATATTTTCAAGTCTTTTATCAATGAGCCGAACCCGAAAAGTTTACTTTTTTTTACTGGCTTGTGAGTCCTAGGATAGTAAAGCTAAAAAAAACTGGTAATTGATTTTGAATTTATTACTGTGGTCATTCAGAAGATGATTTCATGATTTTTCACCAATGTTTATACGATTTCTCAGAAATTAACAGACTAAAAAGAGAAAAAATAATGATTATGAACTTGGAAATTCATGAAATCATCTTGTGAATGGTTACAGCATTATCTATTCGTAGAAGATGGTAATTCTTATTTAGTGAAAACTAGTCCTCAATTATTTTTAAATATTTTATAAAAAAGACAAGAATCTATAAAATGACAATTATGAAAAAGGGTCAAAGTTATTATGAAAAAGGGTCTCGTAGAAATCAAGTATTCATTTTTAAATTAATTAGTTTACTTCAAATAAATTCAGATTTAATTAGTCTAACAATAGATAAGATTAACCTTTCATAATATAAGTGTTCTAAAAAAATAAAGTATTTCTGATTTCTTACTTAATTACTTTTTTAGGAAAAAAAATCGTAGAAAAAAAATTTTGTTCTTTTATTGTAGTAACTTTTTGGAACATAAATTTTACCAATAACAACCAATTTTACTAGAATAAATTAGGGACTAAATTTAGTATTTGAGAAAAAACGCAAAGTTACCCGAAATCGCATGGCTTCTGAGATCTAATAATTAAACATTTTCTATTACCGTATTTTCTCAAATTCAAAATCGAGTCGGTATCTTTTGGAGAACTTCTAATTGATTTTTTTTTGGTCATAAAAATGACTCTAACAAAAGAACAAAATATTTATATTTAAAACTTTTAAAGGAAGAAAAAATTATCGTATTTCTTCAGGCAAGTGCAGTCAACAAAGGATTTCTTCTATTTTTCGAAAATTTCTCTCACAAAATAAGCCTCTCAAATAAAAGAAATTTTCTTTAATTTTGGTCTCTTGTTTTGTTTCTAATTTTTTCGAAAATATTTTGTAAAAAAGAAATAGAAATGCTTTACAAAAGTGGAATTTATTTGACTTAACAATTTTAAAAAGCGAGTTATTCAATGTTAAAGGTATTAGTATTTACACTGTAAAAAATA
Organism: Brachionus calyciflorus; assembly: GCA_002922825.1. Taxonomy (NCBI): domain Eukaryota; kingdom Metazoa; phylum Rotifera; class Eurotatoria; order Ploima; family Brachionidae; genus Brachionus; species Brachionus calyciflorus. Next base: position 1,193,533 of record NTPY01000678.1, read on the forward strand.
AAAGCGACTAAGACACCATTTTTAGGCGCTACAACTAGACGTCATCCTGGAGAGTTTTCAAGACGCTTTTAGTAGTCACTATAAAATAAGTAAAAAACTATTTTGAATTTGTAAATTAAAAGATTTATTAAATAATAAATAAAATCGAATAAAAATTATACAAAAATTTAAATTAACGCGACGATCAATCGTTTCGATTTTATTTTATAAAATCTTCATCAGGCGTTTCTAGATCAAAATATATTAAAAATAATTATAAATAAAGATAATTTTTTAGAAATTAAAATTTAGCTTAAAAAAAAAAGAGAATAAGAAAATAAGAGAGAAAAAGAAATTTTACAATTTTTAGATTGAGGTAAAAAATGAATTGAAATTACCATATATTCTTGAGTTTATAATTTTAAAACCAAACATTAAAAATATATGTATTAGTTCAGATTCTATGCTTTTTCTCTGTGTATTTTCAACAATATTATTTACAAAAATAAAGCTTTTTCGATGATCTAAATAATTGTGTCCTTTTAAGTTAAAATGTATAGCGACCTCTGATAGCATTTTATGTAATGGGATGAAATTTTTAATCGAACTTATGTGAGCTTGAAGCCTTTTTTCGAAGCTCATACTTGTTTCACCTACATAAACACTATCACAATGGCCCTATATTAAAATAGCAGACAATCAAATAGCAGTATTAAAAAAAACTATTCAAAATAGCCAATGAGCATATAATAAATTATTCAAAATAGCAGATTCAAAATAGTAGTCACTATTTTTAAGGCGCTTTTATTTAGTCATGTCTTTAAAAAAAACGTCTAAAATTAAAAGTGCCTAATTTAAAAGCGACTAGTTTTAAATTTTTCATTGCAAAATTTCGATTTTTTTTTAAACAAGACACTTTTTTTTAGCCGTTTTTTAGTTAGACACCTTTTTCTTTAAAAACGACTAATTTTTTTGACGGCTAAAAAAAAGCGTCTAGTTTTTTCAAAAAACTGTTAAAAATTTCAATTTTTAGACGCTTTTAAAATCTAGGCGCTTTTGAAAAGTGTCTTAGTCGCTTTTATTTTTTACAGTGTAGTTTAATACTAAAATAGATTTTAGGGAAAATTTTGTAATAATCTTAATGATATTTATTTTTTAAATGATCTTGCTTAATTTTAGAGTTTTTTTAGATTTTATTAACCTTTATAATTTTTTTTTTAAATATGGATTTTAAATTTCAAAACGAAATCGATTATTTCAAATCAAAAAATATAAGCTGTAAAATAGAACAATCGAATAAATTTCAAAATATTGAAATTCAAATTCGTAATTCACTTGTATTGCGTGTAATTTTACAAGAAGATTATCCATTATCATGGCCAGTCTCTGTCAAAATTCACTCATGGGATACTAAGAGCCTAAAATCAAATAGACAAGAGGCTATTTTAGACTTTATAAAACAAACTAATTTAGATCTAAATTCGATAATTGACTCAAATCAAGGCAAATGTGTCTTGATAAAATTATTTGAAAAAATTCTAAATTGTATAGAAGAAAATCAATTTGTAAAAGAATGCTTTGAAATTTTAGACTCAAGGCCAAAAAATCAAAAATTTCAAGAACGAAGTATTTTAAAAACCGATTCGGACTCGGATTCAGAAAAATCAAAAGTCGAAAAAAAAACTTCAAAAAAATCCCAAAAAGAACAATTTGAACTTAAACATAAATTCAAAGGATCCGAATTTATTTTTCAACGTATAAAATGGGACGATAAAATAGATAAAAATCAAGTTGTAATCGGTTATTTAGACCGATTTTTAGGAGTCAAAGATATTAAATTCAATGATTTTAAGGGTGTTCATGAAGATCGAGATGGAGTTCCGTTACATAGGATTCGTTATTTTAAGATAAATGACAAAATAGTTTGGGACAGAGAGCAAAAATTGGATTTAATAACTGGAGTTGGTGATATTTCGGGTTTTTTCGACAAAATAAATATCAAACCTGAAGTTGAAATTGAACAAGAAAAAAAATTAGAAAATCAAGTAAATATTATTGATGGTCCCATTTTGGAATTTAATTCAAATGAATGGTCCCCGACTGAAAATACGATCAAAAAACCTTCTTTTCTATGCGGTTTTAAACTTTTGACTTATAATATCATGTCAAAATCAAATTTTTCTCGTAGTATAAAGTCACGTGTGAGTCTTAACAAAAATTGCGGTTTAGAAAATTTAGATAAAATAGACCGAATGCCCTATATAGTCTCTCTAATTGAAAAAAATAATCTAGATTTTATTCTATTACAAGAATGCGAATTGTACGAGGAGGAAAAACTCAAAGAAAATAAATTTATTCAAAAAAATTATTTTATATCAAGTTTAGAAAGAGAAAATGAGCTTCAAAAACATTCCAATTGTGTCATTTTGTCTAAATTAAAACCCCTATTTTTCAAAAGTGTTCTACTCAGTGATAATTCAAATAAATCAGCTCAAATTTGTAAATTTGAAATAAGAACTAATTCACTAAGTAAAATCGAACATTTATTATTAATAAATATGCACTTGTCGTCGAATAAAGTCAATAATCCATTACAGAAACGTGAAACACAAATGAGAAATTTAAAATCTTATTTAAATTTGGACGATTTAAAATCGGATTTTACGTTCATTTGTGGAGATTTTAATTTTTTCGACTCGAATACTAAAGAAAATGAGATACTTAAAGAATTATTTATGGACTTTGGATTTGTTGATATGGTCCCTAATTGTTTTACTTTCGACCCGTCAAGTAATTTCAGCTCGACTATTACATCATCGCATGAAGAGAAAAGAAGACTCGATAGAATTTTATTAAAATCGAATAATTCCAATTTAAGTCTAAGCAAGTCTTTACTAGTAAATACTCAGCCTTTTAAAGTGACACCCAGTGAGCCTATTTTACTTGATGATTATTTAAAAATAGGCTTTTGTTTAGATAAAAACGAGTTTGAAATTAATGAAAATGAAATGACCAGTGTTGAAAGAGAGGGCTTTTATTTAAATCCATCTGATCACTATGGTTTAGAGTGTCATTTTAAATTTGAAAAAAATTTAGATCAATCAAAACTAGTTCATAAAAGTGCATTAGCTGTTATTATACCCAAAGATTTAAGTGATGAATTTATACAACCTATACGTGAGCTTTACGACCCACAAGTCAATAGATGGCCACCGCATATGAATATTTTATATCCTTTTTATGAAAATATAGATCTTGATTTAAGCAAAGATGAACAGGGCACAGTAATGAGCGATTTATTTAATTGTTTTATGAAGCATGAAAATTTCGATTGTGAATTTACTCACTTGGATTTATTTGAAAAAAATAATGTTGTTTTTTTACAACCATGTAAAAAATCCGAAAATAAATTAAGATTAATTTATAAAGATTTAAAGAAATTATTCGAAGATGAAAGTCATTCAAAATGGAACCGACCCGAATTATCTCCACATTTAACAATAGCTCAACCGGTTGATAAACGTAAGGCTAGAAAAAATTGGGCTAGGGATACTTTGAAAGAAATAGAAGATAAATTTAGAAATTATTTAAATCAAAAACCAATTTTAAAGTTTAATATTGATTGTTTGTATTGGATTACTAGAACCGATTCGACTCCATTTCAAATTAGACAAGCCTTTCCATTAGGTCTCAGATATCCATCTATTTTAAAAAAATGTTTAAATACCCAGGGCAATTTAATTAATTTTTTAATAAGTAAAAAAGCTATTTTAACAGAAGACGATGACTTATCTTTAGTTAAGAATTCGAATCTTATTAAAAATTTAATTTTAAATCACGTGAAAAATTCGTTTGACGGTGATTCGACTAATTTAATTCATATAGGATCGTATCAATTGGGTGTTAAATCCAATGATTTGGATCTATGTCTTATAAAATCTAAAAATTCAAACACGGAAAATTTAACTGAAAAATTAAAAAATCAAATGATTTACGATGACAAATTTCATTTGATTAGGCCAATTAATGACGCCATTGTTCCCATTATAGAAATAGAACTTAAAGAAAGTGATTTTTTAAGTGGAGTTGATGTTCAAATTTATGAAATTGACACCAATGTTGATAAAATAGAGTCTTATTATTATGATAATTTGAATTTTATGACTAATTTAAATTTACCCTATGTCAAATTATTTGCTTTGAGTGCAATTTTTGAGAATCAAAATTTAAAAAAATATGTTCAGTATTACAAAGATTTTCAAATAGTTTTAAGTTTTGTTAAATATTGGGCTAAATGTAGAGGTATTTATGGCAAGGCGTTTGGTTATTTAGGTGGTATTTCTTGGAGTTTAATGGTAGTTGTATTTCTACGTAGAAATTTTAGTCTTTTTGTACATGAGCTCGAGTTAGATATGAGCAGTGAAAGATTGGAAAAAATTTTGTTTGAATTTTTTAAATTTTATTCAGAATGGAATTGGAATAGAGCAGTCTCAATTTTAGATATTGAGTATGTTGGAGAGATTTTAGAAAAAAATGAGCAAAAATCTCCAATGATGATTTTACAGACTGTGTATCCTTATCACAACACGACTAAAGGGGTCGGTGAAAAGAATAAAAAATTAATTGTAAAAGAAATAAAGAGATGTTACGAAATCCTAAAAAGCTCGAATGACTACGAATTAGCGTGTGATTGTTTGTTTGATGAACCAACGAACAAAATTGAATTTCAAATAGGGTTTAACAATTCAAATGATTCGAATCATTTGTTTACTTTATTTAAAGCAAAAATCCTCGGACTTGTGACTTCTTTGGAAAAGACTTTACCTAAAATTAATTTCAGGCCAATGATTGAATTTAATGATTCCGATAATTCGGAGAATTTTACTGAAAACTTTAATTTTACAAAGAAGTATTTGATTTATATGTATGGATTGGATAAAAATGGACTAAACAGTTTGGATAATAATTTTATAAATGAGTGCTGTAGTGGTTTTATTAGTTCAATTAGGAATCTAAGTCATGCAAATGAATATGATATTAAATTTAGAATTCAATAACTTTTTTTAAGATTTTTTATAATAGCTTAATTTTTTAATAAAAATTTATTTTAATCCTTATTTCAACCGTAAGTTTTGATACTAAACCTTAAACATGTTGAAAATTAATCTTTTCGTACTGATTTTCAGAAAAAATTTTAAGTTAGAAAATTTAAATTTATTAAAAAAAAATTGTAAAAATTCTCTCTTTGACAGCAAAAAAAAAGGATGAAAATGGAAAAATTATTTGACCAAGCAAATAAAACTCAATTGATGACTCATAAAAATTAAATTCTACTTAAAGAATAAACTTAAAATTTATGAGACTTAAATGCTCCATAAGATTTCAACATAAATTTGATTCATTACACAATAGAGGTGACTCATGAATTTCCAAACGGAGAGTTTAAAAATGGTTTATTTTTTTTCTTTACAAAATTTTAATAGTTTTAGTTGAATTAAAAAAAATAAACTTACAATTTATAAAGAAAATTATGATACTGACGAATCCTTTGGTTTTTTTGTTGGCAAATATTTACCAACTAATCTGGAGCACATCACTGAAGTATCTTACGCTATCCCACGCTTTGAACGCTTATAAACAGTTGTCGTTTTTATACTTATTTTTCATCTTTTTCACTTTTTTAATAATAAAACAATACTGGCCCGAGGTCATCGGCGACCAGTAAAAACATTTTTCTTCGACACGAGTCCTACGCGTGATCATTAAGTTAAATAAAAAGGGCGTAACATTTTATCAGTATCATAAATTCGTGAGTATCATAAATTTCTTTAAATAATTGTAAGTTTATAATTTTTTTTAATTCTACTAAAACTTTTAAAATTTAGTTAAATAAAAAATAAACAAATATTTGAACCTCTCAAAATTCATGAGTCACCTCTAGTGCGTTATGAATTAAATTCATGCTGAAATCTTCGGTGAAACCGGCCTATCCATTAAATTTTTATAATTCTAATAAACGGTTTTTACCAAATTAAAATTCAAAAACAATTTCTATTTTATTAAGAAATATACATATTATCTGCTTCTTACTGAGCAAAGCACTACTACTTAGTCTTTCTTGTTGCATTTTATTTCTTGATAAATTTTTAAACCTTTTTAAATCTCAAAATGATCGTTCACGGATACTTAAGCAAAATAAATTCTATAAAGTTGACTAGGCTAACAAAACATGACTAGACTTTGAAACAATTAATTCAGAAATATTATCAATAAATTTATGTAAAAATGGGTCCACATAGTCATCCCGTAAACCCCTTGGCTTGGCACTTTGCACAAAGCTTGCATCTATATGCTGTATTAAGGTACACGGACGTCACTTTTTTTGGATTGGTTGGGCTATTATGTAGAAATTCGATTATTAAAATTTAAAAAAATGAGATTAAACTAAAAATTTATTTTATTCATAAAAAAATTTTATTGATTTTTTATAAACTAGATTAAAATAAAAAAAACGGAAATGAAAAAGAAATAAAATAATTTATTTGCCGGATCACTAAGTAATAAGTTATGCGGTATTAGTGGCTTATTGTGCAGTTTTCTTTATTATTTTCATGGAATATTAAAGACAGATTCTTTAACTTTGAACTCTCTAAACTTTCTATCTTCTTTTTGAGACATTAAGATAATCAGTTTCCTTAGAAAAAGTTCAAAATTTCAAAATAAATCTTTAACGATAACTCAAAAAAAGTTTAAGACAAATATCGTTATCCAAATTATAATTTCATGATTAGCATTAAGCAAATGTTTAAGAAAGAAAAACTATATATAAATTTTTTTTGTTAATCTCTATTCAAAACTCTCATAATTTAAACAGTTTTTAAGATATTTTTTTTCTATCCATCAAAAAAAAAACTTTTTCTTTATTTTTTTTTTCTAAAATAAACCAAATGGAGTTTGTGAAAGTTGATCGATTGTATCGAGAACTAATCAAAAAATTAGACAAGAATTCTTTTCGAATTCTGGTCGATTACACGCGATACATTAGTGACGAATACGAAAAGGATCCCGATTTAATATTTGGTAAAAAAATTTGAAATTTTATTATTTAAGTTTAAATAATTGAATTTAAAATTCGAAAATTGTTTTAGAACTTTTACGAAAAGATCCAGAATCGGATCCAAAAGAAAATGACCAGTTAGATACCAGTAAAAAAGAAACAAGTTTAAAGTATTTTTTTTTCTTTATAAATTTGTTTTACTTGTAGTTTAGGTTTTAATTAAAAAATTTCTAAAGTGAAGATAATTCAGAGAAAATCGAAGAGACATCAGAAAAAGTAGAAGAAAGTTTAGAAGAATTTGAATCAGCTTTGGAGTCTAATTCAGAAACGACTTGCGCTGAAAAATCTCAATCAGAATCGTCTTTTATGTTAAATCCATTAAAACGACAATCAAGTTCGAACGTATCCAATAAAGGTCGAAATGGTAAACGAAAAAAGATTGAATTATGCGCTGCTTGTAAAGTTGATAAATCTATTTCAAATTTTTACGGCGTGCCAACATGTAGTTCATGCAAGAGCTTCTTCCAAAAATACTATCCAATAAGAGATCAATTCAAATGTGACAATGAGCATAAATGTTTTAAAGAAGGTTGCATATTCAAATGTAAAAAGTGTCGTATAGACAATTCGATAAAATCTGGTTTAATTTATCGAGAAAAAATTTTACCAAAGCCAAAGAACGAAAAATTGGCAAGTCCAGAAAAACCAAAAGATGAAAAAGAAATCAATTGATGTTTATTTAATTTTTGTACTACTTTTTTTATTAATTTAAATTCTTAAATTGATGTTTTTTTTTTTTGAATGAAAAAAAAATTTGATGATCAATGTTTTTTCTATTTTCGAAATTTAATTCGATTGTGATTGTAAATAAATAATGATTAAATCGTTTATTTTATTATTAAAAAATTAATTAATTTAAATTTAACTCGAGAAAAATACTTAATTAAAACATGGAATTTATGATTCATTTCTTCCATATTTTATTACAGTACAATTCTAAACAATGTTTACACAGTGTGCAAACGGTTTCTAAACAGAACGAACACAAACATTTTAAAAAGTTTTTTTTAAAAACCATTAAATATTAAAAGCACGAGTAAAAAAAATTAAAGCTTTTTCTTAAAGATGTGACGATCTGTGTCATTCTGTAATCTTTTAAAAAAACACCTATACAAGCACCATTAAACACATAGCTTAATTTACCATTTTTGAAATTACAATGCTTGAATAAAGACGAACATAGTTTATTAAAGATTTTAGTTAAACTGAATCTTTGTGATCCATAATTAATTTTAAAAAAAATAGAATATCATTTTCTTAGTTAATACAGTATACCCTTGCAAAACAACCCATGCTCTTAAACCCGACATTCGGATTTTAATGCGTTTTCAATTATCAAAAATTGAAAATAGATACTGGGTAAAAATCCGAATTTTAGAATTAAATCCAGCATTAAAAATTAAAATGAATAAAACTAACAAAATTAAATAATTAATATTCTAATTTTCAACGCAATTAAATTTATGGACGGTCCCTATAGATAAATCCAGGTTCCGGGTTTATCTAAATGCACTTAACATAATTTTTTTAAATATTTTAATAATCAAAATTTATTCGATGTGACCAGAGTGACCTCAAAAAGTTCGAATATTCAGTCAAAATATTTACCATTTTATGTATTTTTTAATAATGAATGACATATTATCTTAAAAATTGTTCTTTTTGAAATTATTTCTAGTAACATAAATTTACTATTGTTCCAAAAAAAAACGAAAAACACTGAAAACGAAAAAAACGAAGAATTCGTTTTTAAAATTAAATTTAGTGTTTTTGTGAAAACGAAAAAAAACAAATTTTTTAGATGAAACTAAAAACGAGAAACAAAGCGCCAAAATTTTGTCGAAAATTAATATTAAAGATTTTTATTCATTAAAAATCCAGGGTTGATCTCCATTAGATTTACTGTTATATTTCAATCTTTCTGGATAAAGACTACTTATACCATACTGTTTACTTAAAATAGAAGGAAGTAATGGAGTACTTAACTGAATAATGTTTTAAACTAGCTCTAAAACTAACTAAATGTGTAACTTTAAACTGTAAAATCACTTTTTTTGTGTTTTTTTGGGTATATTTATAAATCAGGTTGATCAAATAAGCTTGATGTTTTAAAGTATTTTTATTCATATTTAAAATCGTTTGAACCACCAAAAGATAATAGTTAAAATATAATCAAATACATTTAATCGAAAAAAATTGCTTAAAAAATTAAGCTTTTTGTATTTTTTATTATTTTGGGTAAGTAATTCGAAACAGAGATATTTCTCGAATCCTGATTAAAATGCTTAATATTCTTACGAGTGTGCATTTTGATAACCTCTGTTGATCATGGATTTGAATAATATGATTGAAAATTTTAATTCGCTTCTAACCTTCCACGCAAAAGACAATAATTATACATTTAAACAAATTTTTTCGTTTTTTTTTCGTTTTTGAAAAAACACTAAATTGAAAATAAAAACGAATTCTTCGTTTTTTTCGTTTTTAGTTTTTTTCGTTTTTTTTTGGAACAATAGTCATAAATTTCATATTTAAAGCTTTTTCTTTTAGAAAATAGACCCTAATTTTTAGCCATTCTAAAACAGTAAAATTTAATTATTAATTTTCTAAAATCTAACTTTTTTTAAATTCGGTTTTTCAAGTTATTAAGTTTTATAATAAACTTTAAGGTTCCCATTTCAATCAATTGTCATTTTTTCCGAATAAACTAATTTGTTTAAAAAATTATATTTTCAAAATAAAAGAGATTCAAACATTTTGTTTTCAAATTTTCATAAAATCAAATTTCTTTTGACAGATACGACTAAATAAGCTTACCAATTTTATATTTTCTTGGATAGATGGAAAACAGACAAGAGCTTATCATGAGAGAGCAGCAAGAACTTAGAAGAGAGCTTGGACAATTCAAAAAGGAAATGAAACGAGAAATAAGAAATGAAAACAAATGGCTTAGAAGGGAAGCAAGAAGCAACTTTAAAATGTGGCGCAAACAATTCAGAAAAGAACTCAGACAGCAACGGAGAGAGTTCAGAGAAGAGCTCATGCAGCAAAGGAGAGAGATCACAGAACAGCTAAGACAGATCTCACAGGAACTCACAGGGCAGCGGCTTGGTCAGTATATTCAAAAGCCTATTCCTAATTTAATTAAAATTGATGTTATAGATATCTTGAAAGGAATCAATCAAAACAAAAAATTTTTTTTTCAATTAGTTTTATATTTTGTATTATAATATTTTTTTTTAATTAAACTTTAATTTTTATTTATCATTCTTAATGCCAGAATCGTAAGGCATAATTGTTGATTTAAATGACCTTAATCCCTAATTAGCAAAAAGGATTTAAAAAGTAAACTTTAAGAGCCAATCGTTTTTATTTCAGTCAATCCTTTCCTGGGTTCAATGAACTCTTCGGAATTTTATTAAAAATTCTTCTAAATAAAAATTCATACACTGAATTTCTCGCGAATTAACGGGGTACCCGTACCTATACCCGTATCAAAATAAAATTTTTTTTAATATATATTAATTTTTCTAAATAAAATTTTTAGGGTGACCAGAGTTGTTTACGAGTCACAAAAAACAAATCTTTATGAGTCTTTTAAGATATTTTAACACATTGAATTTACCTACGTTTTTTTTTCTAAATTCTAAATATTCTAAATTCTAAACTTGATTATTGAGAATAGAAAAAAATTCAATTCTAAATTAACTCTTTATTTAGAAAACTTATTTTTTGGCGGTTCTAAATGATTCTAAATAGCTAAAATGTATTTTTTCATGTCTTATATTCTAAATATAAATTGACCGTTTATTAGTTGAACGTATTTGTGTATCAAAATAGAATAAGCTTTTTGTAATTAATTTTAGTATTTTAAAATAATTATTTAATTATTTCAAAAGAGTTCTGAAATTATCTATCGGACTTTATAAATCAAATTATATATTGCTTAAAGTGGACTAAAACCAGAATCCTTAATTTAACTCAGTTCATTAATTAAAATTTTCTCAAAATGAATTGTGACATGTTATTTTAAGTTTTAAAATTAATTTATTTATATAATTGCAAGGTATTTACAGAAACATTAATGGGATATAAAGTCACGCTAATGTGATATGATAATCTAAAAGTCACTAGGACTCCAAATGACAAAAAAATATATTATGTCATAAAATCGTTTCTTTGATTGATTACTTAAAATGATTTTGAGTCTATTAGTTTAAAAAAAAAATAATTAAATTGTGAAAAGCGTGACTACAGATAATTTTTTTAATAAATTTGATGACATTATTGAAAATGAAAGGAAAGTGGTCTACATATCCAACTAAGTGAGTGAAAAGGCAAAAATGAGATCATTAAAAATTTTTTGGGAAATTTTTTAAAAAATCAACGATTTCAAACTTTAAAAAATTAAAATCTAATTCTTGCATTCAGAACTAATATAACCGAATTCGACAGAATTAAATTTGATGAAAAATTATTAATTAGTGATCTTTAGGTATTTTTACTGAGACACATTAAAATAATAATCGGTTAATTTATATTTAGAATATAAGACATGAAAAAATACATTTTAGCTATTTAGAATCATTTAGAACCGCCAAAAAATAAGTTTTCTAAATAAAGAGTTAATTTAGAATTGAATTTTTTTCTATTCTATAGTGCACCAAATTATAAACCGTAGTCGACCAAAAATCTAATAACTTCTATAAATTACAATTGAATAAAATCCTCTTTTTTTTATCTTGTATAACTTTTAATTCTTTATCATTCTTGGGAAGGATATTTTCAATTCTAATGTTAGTTCCAAAAAAAAGCTAAGGAAAAAACATTTTTTTTTTTAAATTTTTGCCAAAAAAGTAAAAATTTGAACTTTGACAAATTTTTTTTCTTATCTTTAAAATGATGATTTAAAAATTGCTTCCCAAGAATTAAAGAGACTAAGTTAAACTACTAAATAAATAAGTTTGACATTAAATCTCTTAGAGGAGTTATTAGGCTCCAAAAACACCGAAAATCGGACTACCGTTTATTATTTGGGGCACTATAAATAATCAAGTTTAGAATTTAGAATATTTAGAATTTAGAAAAAAAAATAACGTAGGTATTGAATTTTTATTTTTTTTGAAAAAAAATTTTTTAAGGAAAAAAATTCAATTCTAAGCAAAAAAGTTGTATTTTTTTTCATTGAATTTGTTCAGAGCTTTTTTAAAATTTTTATTTTTACTTAATTGATAGCAAAATTGATAGTGTAAAGAACTTGAGCGACTGATACCGTATTCCCTTGCTGAATTATGCAGCATCAGAACTTAAGAACTGGATTTGTTGCATGCACTATTCTACATACCTCCCATGTTAAAATTGACTTGACTAGTGATACATGCAACAAACCAACGTCCCTAATATTTGATGGTGCATCATTTATTGGAATTTCGGGTTTTATGCAGCATCAATCATTGGCTCGGAAAGGAAAAATTCAATGAAAATTCGATTAAATTTTTATAATTTTTTTAAAATCTATGTTTAGTGCACCATCATAAGTTAAAAATAAAAAAATAAAAAAAAATTTCATTGAATTTTTCCTTTCCGAGCCAATGATTGATGCTGCATAAAACCCGAAATTCCAATAAATGATGCACCATCAAATATTAGGGACGTTGGTTTGTTGCATGTATCACTAGTCAAGTCAATTTTAACATGGGAGGTATGTAGAATAGTGCATGCAACAAATCCAGTTCTTAAGTTCTGATGCTGCATAATTCAGCAAGGGAATACGGTATCATAATTTCAAAAAAAATTATTTTTCTTTTTTTTTATAGAGAAAAAACGAAGTTTTACCGGAAAAAAAGTCTAGTCCGAGTCTTTGACTTGAACTTGAAATAAAAAAATTACGAGTCCAAGTCTTGTCCAGACTTGTGACTCGTGACTTGTGAATCGAACACAATTCTGATGGTGACCAATAATAGATTCTACATTAAACTTGGAAATTGAATAAATAAATAACCTTTATTGATTAAATTAATCAAAATAGCAAAAAAAATTATTTAATTGATTATCCATAAAGTTTATAATCTTCTCATCTTTAGATTCTATTATTAAGCTATTTTATTTTAAATTAAACTTAGATATTTTAATGTCTTAATTTTTTCATCTTTCTGCTCGCTTCTTAATTTGTATTTTCAAAGATGGTTAATTTAATCGAATTTTAATCGATTATTAATCTAAATCGATTAAGTTTTTAATTTAATTGAACAAATTTTTTTTTTAATTTTAATCGGATAAATAAAATAGTGTCGATTAAATTTATTTAAAAAGTATAGAAAGAAATAAACCGAATAAAACGCTATTTGAAAACTCCTTGTATTTCTAATCGGAGTTTTCTTTTGATTATTCTCTAACAGAATAAAATCCTTAAAGAAAACAAGTTTTCGAATAGAAATAACAGTTTTAACCAACTAGTTTTCTTAGAGAAAAGTGTTTTTTTTTTTTTAAATTATTCGGATAATCGAGAATTTCGGAATATCGATTCGGATTAAAGAGGATTGACTGATTGACTGTAAAGTGCTTAATGAAGTGTTCCATCGAGTTATAGTAAATTTTATTTTTTTTGAAGTAAAAAAAATGAAGCACTTTTTTTCCCAATTTACACTACACTATAATCCACATTTTGCTAATTTTGATAAATTTATTTATTTTTTTGTTAATTTAATACAGTCAATTTAATCATGCATTTTTGAATAATGCTAATTTAATACAGAGTCAATTTTTTTTCGTTTTTTCTTTGTTCTCATTTTTCATTTTCATTTCACTTGAGCTTTTTAAAAATATTGTATACATCATCTCTAAAAAACAAAAATCTAATTTTGAAAAGTTTTTTTTTAATTAGATTTTTTTCTGTGCAATTTTACTCAAAAAAGACCAGGAATTGAATTTGAATAGTTTTGAAAAAACTATAATAAAAATTTAATTTAATCTCCGGTTGATCAAAAGTCTGGAGTGAATTTTAGTACTTTCAGAAAATATTTTTTCAACTTTTGCCGTTTTATTCAAAATAAATTTCATAAATTTTAAAAAACTAATCGGTACTTTAACTGGAAACCACAAAAGCAAGTAACCGCGGTTCATAGAATCGGCAAAATTTGTTTTAAAATTCAATTAGTAAAATTCTAAGTTCGAAAAATTGAGAAAAAAATGTATAAATAAGTTTTAAAAACTATCGAACAAGTTTATAGTTTCTCTAATCGTCTTCTCGTTGCGATGATGTTTTCTTAAAGTGTCAGGTTTGAGTCTTTGCGTTGAATATTTTTTTAAACTTTTATATCCTTTTTTAAAGCAATATTTCAAGTTTACATGCTTTTTCTCAAGGTTAGGTTTCTAGTTTTTTCTTTAGTAAAGGTTGTGTCGTTGAGGTTTTGGTGTTTTAAATTATTCGAGAATTAAGAAATGTTGAACAATAATATAAATATTATTTTTAAAAAAATAAAATAATAACTCCGTAGATAAATAAAAGAAAATATCATCTGCGTCCATTTCAATTAAGTTGCCAAATGGAACTTGATTTTGAAAAAGATTTTGATATCCAAATTGATTTTGCATTTAATTTGGCATTTGATTTGGCATTTGATTAGGCATTTGATATGGCATTTGATTTGGTATTTGATATGGCATTTGATTTGGCGTTTGATTTTGAATTTGATTATCAATTAAAATTTTTTATTTGTTTTGGCGATCTTGTCTCTGCTCTTCACTAGATTTTATTTGTGTTGAGTGCGCTCCTGTTTTAATGTTTTTTATATTGAGTGAGCTCCTGTTTTAATGTTTTTTTATATTGAGTGAGCTCATGTTGAGCTATTCTCTGAAACGTCTTCTTTTTTGCCTTTGCTCGTTCTTTTTTCGCCACATTTTGTGTTGTTCTTTTAAATCCTTACGGATACTTTTGGTTTCATTTTTCATTTCTCGTCCTATTTCTTTTTTGAATTTCTTTTGTTCACTCCTGAACTCTTGCATTAGCTCCTTTCTCATGTTCTGATTTTCTTGTCGAGTTTCTTTCTAAAAATAAATTAAAGCCAATTATGATGAAAAATTTTTATTTACCAGGTTTATTACCAAAAAGAAATGTAAAAAATATAAGGTTTTTAGATATTTATCGGTAAATTAAAAATTTAATATCAAATTAGTCAAACTTTAGAAGCAAATTTAGATAAAAAATTTCTTGAATATCTTTATTTATTTTAGTTTTTTTATGTTTAAAAGAACTTAAATGTATATGTAAGACGTTTAGTATAAAAAAATCATAAGTTCCGACCACTTGCACTTAAATAATAAACTACACTGTTAATTTTTGGTTTGAAAAATTTCTACATATATAACTAAAATGTTGATCAAAATCAACCTTTATGTTAATTTTATATTTTGCTTGATTTTTTTCAATCCCTGATACAAAAATGTAAAAAATACAAAACTTAAATATTGTTGGTGCCAATTTTAAAAATATCTTTTTAGTAAAATGTAAAAAGTTTCAAAATTTAGCCAATTAAAAAGAGTTATCTTTAAAATTGATGCTTCATAAATTTAAATGTCCTCATTCGAAGAAACTCATGATAATTCACATCATTCAACATAAAGATGCAATTAAAATTAAATAATGGAATGAACAACTTAAATGATTTTTTTTATTTTATTTTAATAAATCTTTTTTAAAAATTTTTCCAAAATCAAAAATTTAACATAAGTCTTTTATTTTATTCAATTATAAAATTAAATTTCGGGACAACGACCATTATATTTTTCAATTGATATATGTCCAAAGGTAAATGATGACTTAGATTCTCAAGTTTTACTATAAGATTAGACATCTCTTTATCTCCTCCTTCATAAGCCAATAATTCTTCTATATAACGTTTAGTGAGATATTTCATTGAGAATAAAAATATTTCCTCATTTTGGTTTACCATTATTAATTTTAAACACAACCATATCATCTAAATAATATTCGATACCTAAATAATTTATCCATTTAAAATAACTACAGTAAGGGATCTGACTTGTTATGAGATCATTTATATCTTGTGACGGCGTGGTTACAGTTCCAAATTCAAAATGATTATAGGAATTCAATGAAATTAAATAAAAAACTTGTAGGAATTGGTGCCTATGCGAAAGCGACTTAGTTAAATTTTTAAATTAAGATGATTTACTCTTTTAAAATAACTGTGCTTAGATTCCAATCTCATTGTCGAATAAGTCTTAGTTGGTCCGAATTTTCAAATAGCTCTAGTATAATGAATCATAAATATGTTGTTTTGCCCTAATTTTCTCATTTGGATAAAGGACTTTAAAATTACATTAATACTTATTTATCTCATTTTCAAATTTTATTATCATATTTAACAGCTTGAAAATTTCTACCAATAAAATAATATGAATATAATATTTATTGTTTTTAATAAATCACCATAGATAATAAGAAAAATTCTATTTAAAGTCCATGTACACATAATTTCAGGTCACAAAATTGGTGACCAATTTTTTGATAAAAAAATTTTCGTGAACAAATATTTTTTTTTGGAACATTAATATTAAAATTTTGAAATGAATTCAGCTGTTATAAAAATTTTTTTATAAAATTTTGTTTTTAATAAAACATTTTTTTCTAAGTTTGAAATAGATTGCAAAGAACCTCTAAATCAATTAAAGCTTCTTTTATTTTTTACTCTATTTCAAAAATTTTATCATAAAACCTTTGATTTTGCTTACTCACTAGTTGATAATTTCAGTTTTTTTTTAAAAATAAGTAAATTTTTTCGAAATAAAATTAAAGTTCACGAATTTAAGATACCAAATTAATGTGTCAACTTGGAATACTTGCCAATCTTTAAATAAATAAAGGCTGATTAACAAGAATTTATAAAAAGCGTTCAAATTTAATTTTTCTTTTGGAATTTTTAAGTCCATCTTTTATTTGTTGTGTAGAAAAGCCTAAAATATTTCTATTTTGACTTTTTCATTTTTCTAAATGTTGGGTAATATTTTAATCATTCCACTTGTTTCTATTTAATATAAATTTCCTCTACAAAATGGACAATATTCAAGGTTAGAAAAACGTCTTAATTTGAATCAACAATAACTTATTTATTTGTTAAAAATTGTTTAACAAAAAAAAAAAAAAGTAAAAAAAATATCTAATCATTATTATATATCAATTTTATTAAACTAGTTTTGATTAATTATTTATCTTTTTTAAAATTATTTATTAATGCAAATTTTTTAAATTTTGTTTGTCATTAAAAATTAATTTTTTCTAGTAAACCCCACCTCCCCCTAAGATTCTGAACTTTTCTGACATTTTCTTAACATAATTTGACTGTAAGAAAAGCTTGTCACAAAGGTTTTCTTTCACTGAAAATGAACCAACAACCCCCGATCTCGGGTGTAAGATTTTTTAAAAAATTACCCGATGTTTTAAGTAATAAAAACTAATTTTTAAACAATTATTTTTTCTGTTCTGTTGAGCCGTTTCCTGTAACCTCCCCATTTCTGTTACCGGTGTGATGTCTGTTTCCTTTCATTAAAATTTTTATACCAAAGTATTTATCAGGGTTTTTAAACCAGGGTCGACGGCCAATCTGAATTACGGGCGTCGACTTCGTTTAACAACCCACGGATGTGAGTCAAAAGACCGTTTGTTTATTATCTTTCGCGTTCACCGCTTTCCAAGATGGATTTTTTAAGAATTCCTTCCTTCTGTGACCTGAAAAACGGCCGTCGTCTGATTGCAAATAGGTCAAATTTAGGGGGTATCCCCCTAAAGAAACCATTTGACGTCAAATAGTCTCTAATAGTCTTTAATAAACCTCTAATAAACCTCAAATACATGTAAAACGATTGTAAATAGGTCAAATAGGCAAAATATAGGGGGTATCCCCCTTTAGAAACGAAAAAAAATTTCAAAAAAAAGTCAAAAAACTCCGTTGAATCCCAGTTGGGTTTTAGAGCCTGTCGTTGACGATATCTCAAAGAATTTGTCTGAATTTTCTTGTTTCAAAATAGTACAATTAAATCATGTATGATTTAATTTGCGTTTTTTGATATACATGTATTTTGATATGGTTTATTCTTTTGTGTTCTATAACAATTTTACCTACAACTTTGCAATTTTAATAGAAAAAGCGATGTTTCAAAATATTTTTTTAACATAATTGGAAAAAAAATCTAAAGTTTTTTTTGCAATGAAGGTGAATCAACTAAGTAAAACCTTGTTTATAGCCCTGGGGCTCTACTATTTTTTGATGATCCACCATCCCTTTTAAACTCGAGTATAA
>NTPY01000678.1:1212615-1233958 GCA_002922825.1 Brachionus calyciflorus
AAATTGTATCAGGATATTTATAGAAATATTAAGATAAAATTTTTTCTGAAACAAATTTTCTTATTATTGTACGGAAGTACTGAGTTCGTTTAGCCATTTTTTTATTAGCTATGTTGTAGTAAAATAAAAAAAAACACAAAAATTAGCTTAAATTGAAACGGCATAATCACAATGATTTCTTGAAAGAAAGTACATTTTAAAAATAAGCTAAAAATTTAGTTAAGAAGCCTTTCCGAAAATGTACCTCTACTGTTTTAGATAATGTAGCTATTCATAGGCATACAATTTTAGAAAAATTTTAAAAGAATTTTTCAAAAGATATTCAATAATTTAGAAAGATTGATTGCTATTAACACTAGAACGTCCGGTGGGTTTAAAACGATCTTTTTCGGTATTATAAGATCAATAAAATTAATTTAAATTAAGATTTTCGAGAAATTCTTTTTTTCTGTAATTAGTCTCTAAAAAATGTTCAACTTGATATGGTTTATTCTTTGGTGTTCTATAACAATTTTACCTACAACTTTGCAATTTTAATAGAAAAAAGCGATGTTTCAAAATATTTTTTTAACATAATTGGAAAAAAAATCTAAAGTTTTTTTTTGCAATGAAGGTGAATCAACTAAGTAAAACCTTGTTTATAGCCCTGGGGCTCTACTATTTTTTGATGATCCACCATCCCTTTTAAACTCGAGTATAACACCATACTTTTTTAAGTTAAAATTCAAATTATCCTCATTTTAAAAATAAAAAAAATCTAAAATTGTGCTTAAACTTGTTCTTTAAATTTTTACATTAAGCAAGTGTATTTATTTTCAAGTTTTCATATAGCCCAATGAGGGATTAGACTACGTTAATACTTGCATATGAGGCTTTATTATTTTTTTTCCAAAATAAAAGAAATTAAGGACAACCCAATCCTATTTTAAATTCAATTTTTACTAAACAAAAGGGGTAAAACAAATTTTTGATAAAATTATTCACCGTCTCCCCTCTTACTTCGTATAAAGCCCAAGTCATTTTTCGGATATAGCCCCTGAGGCTATAAGTAAGGTTTTACGGTATTGAAAATTTAACGTCAGTTAAAAGTAATTGAAAAAAAAAATATTTTTTTTAAATATTTGAAAATTTACTACACTGTAAATTTTTAATGCGTAAATTCCAACTTTTCATCACATTTATGCGTATTTTTTAGGATTACGAATTTTTTTACGCATTTATAAGCAAAAGTTTATGCATTTAGGCGAATATTATTTTGGGGTACGCATTTAGGTTCAAAAAAAACTTAATTTATTCAAAAGTCGAGCATTTAAGCTCAAAAAGTTTTCAATCTTTAAAAATAAGATACGCATAAAAGAGGAAGATTCAAAGTTACTCATAAATGCGTTTTTTGTCAACGCAAAAATGCTCAATAAATTTACGCATAAATGTAAATTTAATCTTTAAAAATAAGTTACGCATATAAGTGGAAGATTTTGCGCATTTTTGTTAATAAAATATTGAGCATATATGTGTATCAACTTTCAATATAAATTAAACTTTTCTAATATTGAAAAAAAATCTTTTTCGACATTTTTTTTTTTAAAGTTCAAAATGCAACAAGAAAATTTTCAAAAAAATTTTACCTTTAAATTTCTCAACCTTTGTTTACTTTTTCAGAAAACGGCTAAATAATCAAAATTAAAAGCTCCATTTTAAGT
Organism: Brachionus calyciflorus; assembly: GCA_002922825.1. NCBI lineage: Eukaryota > Metazoa > Rotifera > Eurotatoria > Ploima > Brachionidae > Brachionus > Brachionus calyciflorus. The sequence continues at coordinate 1,214,316 of NTPY01000678.1, forward strand.
TCAAGCATATTAGCAAGGTAATTAAAAAATTAATAAAAAATCATTTCTCAATTCTAAACATTTCTTTAATAAAAGGGAAACTTATACAATTTATAGTTAATCAAAGCAGTGAAAAAACATGTTTTCTAATATCCAAGTTCTAAATCAAAATTTCAAACGATTGAAATATAAGTTTCAAAACAAGTTCGAAATTCAAAAGAAAAATCTTTCTTGACTTGGAAGAAAGCCAACTAAAGCCTTTACCGTTTTACTCGATTAGAAATAAAATAAATTTTTTCTATCCTAATTTAAAAAGCTCAAAAAAAGTTTTGCGATAATTTCGCTTTTTTTAATCTTTTTGTATAAAAATTTTCTTTTTAAAATGTCCAAATGTAATTTTTTTTTGACTTTTAGTACTTTTAATTAATTAAAATTAACTTTTTTTTATTATTAATCTATAAATTTAAAACAAAAAAGCTTGTACATAAATGCGTAAATAAAGGCCCATATATGTGATTAAATTTACTCATTTATGCGTTTTTTGTCATCGCAAAAATGCTCAATATATTTACGCATATATGTATAATATCTTTCTGGATTTCTTTTACGCATAAATGGAGAAAATCCTAAAATTCGCATTTATGCTCTGTATTTTACGCATTAAAAATTTACAGTGTATAACTAAATACGTTACTAAGATCAAGCATATTTATTTTTGATACATCTTCGTTGCAAAAAAAACACTGATTTATTTTTGAAACATCGCTCTTTTCTAATGAAGTTTCAAAGTTGTAGGTAAAATTGTTAAAGAACACAAAAGAAAAAACCATTTAGATGTATAATTTTGCTTCAAAAATTTTACAAAATTATGGAAAACAATTTTCTTTCTAAGAATTAAAAGAATTATTCAGAATTTTCGAAAATTTCCATAAACAAGACAGAATTACCATACCAACAACCTCGACCTTTTCGCCACACTATTTTATAAATCTTGGCTGCGCAACTGATGTTTCAATTCATTTTAAAAACAATTTCGAAAGGAGAACATAAAATTTTTTTTAAAGGACCCTTGACTTGTCTGAGTAAGTGTCATGTTTTTCCTGATCGAATTAATTTCAGAATCTTTACCATATACCTCAATGTATAAAAATATGATGGATTTGAAACGAACTGCTGTTAACCAGAGAAAAAAAAACGCGTTTTATTTCGCGCAAAATGCGTTTAAATAAAAAATGGCAAAATATGTTACGTTTTTTAGTATTAAAAAAATTACTAAAAATGGGAAAAAATTTAACAAATATACGCGTTTAAATTTGAATTTTTTTGTACAAATCCAAAAAAAAAATCAGAAAACCAAAAAAATATTAATGAAATATATAAAGCGGATGTTCATAAAAAAGGATAGTTTTGTATTAATATTTTATGAGAATAAGCGGTTTTTCTTTTAATAAGAAACTATCTTTTTAATTTTTAAGTTTAATATTTAATTGATTAAAAAAATCTAAAATTCAATGTTTAATCTATTAAACCAATAAAAATAGAAAGAAAAAAAAATTGAACTTGACCTATTTGTCAATTTTTTATTTTAGTATTTAATGGAGTTGATTTTTATAAAAAATCTGATTTATTTTTCTTTATTTCAGAATTCAAAGTATGGGGGAAATTAAAGTAATTTTAAAAATTTCACATCAATATTAAGAAAATTAACTTTTTTTAGATAAAAATAACTGATTTTTCACATATTATTATTTTTTCACACAAAAACACCTTTTATTTACAGTGTTGAAAAAAAAATTGCTCTTCTAAAATTTTAAGATTTCCAAAACCTTCAAAAATTTAAATAAATTTGAAAAACTTCTTTACTAATCTGAAAAATATTTGAAATTTAAATTAACTAATGAACTCCCTTTGAATATTTAACTAACATTTTTGAAATATGTTCTTTTTTAATGTAAAAAAACAACAAAATTTTTTTTTAATTTCCCGTATAAACTTATTATTATATTAAAGTTTTCATGCGTAAGAATGTGAAAAAGACGTAACGTTTTTATGCGCAATAATAACACCAAAAAACGCGTTTTTTACGCGTTTAAACTCGTAGTTTTAGACGTTTAAACGTATTATATAAACGCGTTTTTTTTTCTCGGGAATACATTTAAAAAAAATTTTACCGAAATTAAGAATAATTCGAATTAAATTTTTTTTCTTCTAATTGAATAAAACATAGACAAAAAAAAGCCACAATTCGAGTTAATTTTTCTTTTTTTTTTTAACTCAAATAATATTCATAAGAATAATTATGCAAATTTTTTTGAATGTGCAAAATAAGCGCACTCCCCTCTTTTTTAAAATATTTTTTTTTGTTCCAATAAAACTTGTTAAATTTTTTTTATAATTTTTTTTTAATTTTCTCAAATAGAGGAATATTTCAATTTAATTTGAGTTATTTTTTGAAAAAAAAATCACTCGATTAGAAGATTTTATTTGATGTGCCGGTATATTCTTAATTTCGAGTAAATACGGTAATTGTGCACTGTAAAAATAAATGTTATAATATTCTCATTGAAAAAATATTTTCAAATTTTTAAGATAGCATTTGAAAGAGCGTCAAAAAAGCTTCAATATGATACCCTAAACGTATATTGATTATTTTATATTTATTAGAAAAGCGCACCCTTTACGCAATTTCAATTTTGAACGTTTTTAAAAAATATTACCCATTTATATTTAAAATTTAGCCGTTTGATATATTTAAATGACATTCGGAGAAAAATTTAATATTTTTTAAAAAGTCGTCTAAAGTGATAAATTATAGTTAAAAAGTTAAATAGTTTTCATTTTTAACAAAAAAAATTTAAATCTAAAATTTTTAACAGATTTTTCTTGTCTTAAACGATAAAATTCCATTTTATACTTTTTTTTAGTCAAATTTAGAATAAATTTTTATATCATTTTTTGTTAAAGGAAATGAAAAAATAAGACCATTTTCAGATAGAGCAACAAACTTATTAAAAACTGAGTAAGATGCCGCGAAAAAAAAAGGGGGTGCGTAGAGGGTGCGCTGTTCTAATAAATATAAAATAATCAAAAAAATTACTTTTAAAATTAGCTAAGTATACTTTTAGGGTATCATTTTGAAGCTTTTTTGGCGCTCTTTTATAGGCTTTCGTAAAATTTTGAAAATATTGAAAAATACGGAATCCGCACCCGGATGCGCTGTTTATCGTAAATCGGGGGGTGCACTTTTTTCAAGGATCCGAAAAAGATGGTTTTGAAATCATCATTAAAAATAGAACAATGAGCTTTAATGGTACAATTTGGCAAATGGTAAAGCCGGCCTGGTTGAAAGGTTCAGCAGCAGAGTTTCTGAGTTTTGTAGATTTTCTCCAACCAAAAGTGATGATATTAAAACACATTTGATGAGAAAGAATTAAATAGCCGTATCACAAATTCAAGTACAATTTGAATTAAAAATAATTTTTGTTTTAATGATATTTCAACATTTTTAATGGTCAGTCACCTGAAATAATGCACGATTTTTTGAAAGGATTTTGGATTCAATAAGAAGCTTTGTTTCTTTGATTCAATAAGAAGCTTTGTTTTTTATTAAAAATTCAAAAAAATTTAAAAAAAAATCTAGAATATATTTAGGTATCAAATTTATTGTATTTATCTTTATATTTGATATTACCGTTAGCATTACCGTTACCATTACCATTACCCATTATTGAATTTAAATGTTCAAAATGAACAAAATTTGTGAAATAATTAAAATGTGAATTAAATGCAAAGTGATATAAGCTCAAAAAAATTCAGCTTGCAATTTATTTTAAATTTTTTTTTTACCAAAATTGAACAACGAGCGAAAATTTTACTATTACCCAGGCTTAAAAAAATTAATATATATTTACTTAAGAGTTCAATAATTTTATTTAGATAAATTTTAAGTTTATTTTATATTATTTTTAAAGAGATAATTTATTTTTGAGTTGTTTTAAAAGAGTATGTTGTTCGGATGAGAGATTACTTTCTCTTAATTTTGATATTAAACCTTTTAAAATCGGTAATTGTAGTGACACTGCAAGTTTTAGCACTTCAAAAGCATTGTCAATACGATTAGCTACAATTAATGCTTCACATAGATTCAAAATAGACTTTTCACTTAATTCGCCAGCTATTTTATTCTGATTTTTCATGTAATTTTCAAACTCATTCCATGCCGCTTCTAATTTATTTCCTCTTAACAATACTATGAACAAATTACTTAACATTTTACTATTCCAGTTATATTCTAATGGTTGGAGATCACTTAAAATTAAGAAATAAATTTTAGCAAAATTATTTTTAATTTTAAGTCTAAAATTTACTCTTCAGAATCAGTTTCGATTCTTAAAGGTGCATATGGATAGTTTTTAATCATAATTTCAGCAATTGATGAGTATTTGCTAATCAACTTTATAAGGTAAAAAATTGAAATTTTACTTAATATTTAATTTTTTATTTATGTTTTACATACTTCTTGATTATCTTCCTCATATTGACCCATTATATTTAATAAACTTTCGATGGTGTCTGACCAAAAGTCACTCAATCTCTTTGATTTGAATTCAAGACAGTTTGACCATAATTCTGGTACAAAGTCAAAGCATTTATTCTTGGAAACAAAATCAATCATTCTGTCTAAAATAATTATCGATCTACCATAAATCTAAAATTATTGGTAAGTCTATTACTTTTTATTTAATCAATATAATTTTGCTTCTTAAATGCCCAGATTATCCTTGAAATTTATATCAAAATAATTTTTAGCTTGAACTTTTTCAAAAAGTAAGCTTCATAGATTAAGATGTTTTAAAACTTGAATTATAAAATAATTCTTTTCCTATTATGTGATAAATTCATAAATTTTTATCTATATTACTGGAAAGTTAATACTTTTAAACTTAACAATCAATAAGAAAAATCATTTTTGGAAAGAAATCTCATAAGCAAATCATTCGATTTTATTTTTATTCGATAGTTAATTTGCAATCGGAGACACATTTAACAAATGAAGAACTTTATAAAATAGTAAGGAAAAGACTAATCACCGAAGAATTAAGAAAGAGGCGATTGAAATTTATTGGACACTGTCTGAGTATGCCTCCAGAAGAGCCGGCAAATATTTATGAACTATATCAATCAAAATTTCGCGAAAGAAACAAATTGGTATACACCATCAGCTCAATATATTGATTAAATATCTAGATTTTTAACAAATGATAATCGAATGAAACTATCATCATCTGAAATAACCAAGTATACCGGGCCTATAATGATGAATTCGCATTTTTATGAAGACTACAATATCTTCATTAAAAAAAATTTCTCATAATTTAACGTAAAAGGAAGTCTATTAACATTTAAGCTTAAAAAAGAGTTTTATATTTACGTAGGGTGTCAAAAATCTCCATTCATCAATAACATTCTCAGGTAAGTCGAATTTAATAAGTGTAGTCAAATAAAATTCACTATTAAAAAAAATTAAATTGTAAAAAATGAGAAATTTCAAAAATCAAAAATAAAAACTTACAAATATTTGTTGATTAGATAACTATCATTAAGAAATTTAATATTATTCTCTTTGAATAAAATACCATTTAGCTTTTTAGCAAGTGGTAAATTTTCAGGAGTTCCAAGTGAAAGTTTTTCCATAGCAATTTTGAAAAAGAGTGGATCATCAACATCTTTCCACACTAGTCCATTTTCACTTTGTGCCATTTTTTCTATTTCATTAATAACTTGTCCTAAAACACCAGTTCTAACTCCTATATCACGATTTGGATAAAAAATTGATACAATATGACTATAAGTACTCAAAGATGGTTCTATTTTTAAGTTTTGCATCTCTTTGAATAAATCCAATGTCAATGGTACACTTCTTTGAAAGAGATTAAACGATTTGATCAATTCAAAACATGTATTAAATGTTTTCAAATTAGGTAACATTCCATAGTTTTTAATTTCATTTAATCTTTGAAGCATAATTTCGATTTTTTTATCATTTGTTACTTCAGGTGGACTTAAACTAATTATTTTTATCATTGAATTTATCGTATTTAAATCGGGTGTTAGATTGTAATGTTTCATTTCGTTGTATAATGTTGTAGCATTTTCAGCATCGTTATATTTGGTCATTCCTTTAATCAATGAACAATATGAAGCAGCACTTTTAGATTTTAACTCGTTAAACATTTGTTCAGCCTTTCCGCCTTTTCTAATGTTCAACAATTAAGATTTATTTTTTTTTGAATAATTCAACAACAAAAAAATACCTACACCCAAGTATTAGCTGGTATATATCTTGGCTTTGACTCCATATCTCTTGTTTGACCTTTTAAATACCATTCTTCCATTATTGGCACTTTTTCCTTCGAATCATTACTATTATTTATGCTTAACAAGTCTAAAAGCACATGCTTGCATTCTTCCGAGACTTCAATATCTTAAATTTAAATTTTAAAGAATATATCTAGATATTTATACAATGTATTTCATTTTTTAAAAGCGTTAGATTATAATTTAATTTTTTTTTTGACAAAAGTAGTGATTAGATCCAACTTGATTTTTGTAGAAGAATATTATTGAAAATAACTACACCGTAAAAAATAAAAGCGACTAAGACACCATTTTTAGGCGCAACAACTAGACGTCGTCTTGGAGAGTTTTCAAGACGCTCTTAATAATCACACGGCGCTTTTATTTAGTCATGTCTTAAAAGAAAAACGTCTAAAATTAAAAGTGCCTAATTCAAAAGCGACTAGTTTTTAAATTTTTCATTAACAAATTTCGAATTTTTTTAAAAACAAGACACTTTTTTTGTCGTTTTTAGTTAGACACATTTTTCTTTAAAAGCAACTAATTTTTTTGACGGCTAAAAAAACGTCTAGTTTTTCAAAAAAATTGTTAAAAAATTCAATTTTTAGTCGCTTTTATTTTTTACAGTGTATTTAAAAAAAAAGCGAATTATGTTGTCTCTAAACTGCAGAAGCGGAAATCGAAACAGAAAATGGGTTTGAAAATCGTACAGCTAAAATAGCAGCATAAGTGTAAGATAAAAATCTAAAATGCTGAATAATATGTGGAAAGTAATTTGTAGCTTTATTAAACCTTTCTTTTTTTTAGGACTCAAAAAATTTCAAAAAAACATTGTTAACTTTTTAATTCCAAATGAGAGATAATCCTAAGCCGTAGGTTCCTCACTTTAAAATGTCGAAAAAAATTCCCATCCGAATTTTAGGTACTGAAATTCTGTTAAGCAGTTTAGGGACAACCGGTAAATTAATATAAACAATGTACGCAATATATATTTAAACGAAAAATTCAATTTTAGTGCGAAGAGTCGCTTACTTCGGTATTTATCTGTAAAAATGATAGTTTTTTTTTTTATAAAGTTTTAAATTTTTGATATTTATATCGAAAATTAGTTTTTTTGATGGCCTTTAAAAAACTCTACCAACTCTTTAGAGGCCTAGATTGATAATTAAGTTTAATAGTATTATTACTTTTTATCTTATCATTGTAAACTTTTAGCAACCCTTAATTATTTTCTAAAAAAAAATCACAAAAAAAATGGCCATTTTTTAGTCTTAAAAAAACAAAAAAAAAATAATTACTTTGATCTTTGCATTTTAAATAGCTATCATAAGCTAAAGAAAGCTTTCCCCAGCTCATTAGAGAATAAATCAAATTTTCCGTTGGATACTTTAGCTCTTCTTCTGAAAATTCATATTTTGGAAAAAAACTTTTGACATGAGGCACACAATCGTCTTTCATAAAGGCCTCAGGATATTTTTCGATCATAAATTTAGCTGCTTTAATACCAGAAGCCTTTGACAAATAACTTCTACGAACATCATTTGGATTTATTGAAGTCAAAAGAGAGTCATCTATTAGGGAATAATGTGGAGTATTCGGATCAAGTTTAACCGTATTAGATAAAGCTTTTAGCAAATCAGTCGGCGAACGCTTTATTCTATATGGTATTGAGATCGCTTTTTTGACAGATGATGATAAATTGCTCATTCTTTTACAAATTCAAATTTTAAAAATTTTCAGTGTAGAAATAAGGTCACTTAAAGGTTAATTATCACCCTTCTAATTTAAAGAAAAACTTTAAAAAAAATAATGATTTCGATAAAAATTGTTTATTAATCTAAAAAATTTGAATATGGAATTAAAATATCTAATGATCTGATTTCAAAAATTCATCATATTGACTCTTATCCATTAGAGTATTTAACTCATCTGGATTAGCGATTTCAATTTTGGCCAACCAACCATCATCAAATGGTGATTTATTAATAGTAGCTGGACTATCTTTTAAAGCTTCATTTACTTCGGTTACTTTGCCTCCAACTGGTAGGTAGCATTCACTAACAGCTTTAACACTTTCTAGAGTAGCAAATTGATCTAAAAAAACATTATTTTTTAAATCAACGCTTTCCGAATTAATTTATAATAAAAAGTACTTGATTTTTCCAAATTAGCACCGACTTCTGGAAGCTCTAAGTAAACAACTTCTCCTAATTTATCTTGAGCATAATCAGTAATACCAATAGTGCCTATGTTACCATTTACTTTAACCCATTCGTGTTGAGTGGTAAATTTAAGTTGAGCTAAATAGGCAGATACTGAAAATTGTTTCTTTATAACATGGTTATTACTGACTAAACGCTTTCCCAAAACAGAAAACACTCTGCTTGATTTAAATATCAAAGACATTTTACCTTTTTAAAAAAAATTATAATTTAAATTAGAATTTTAGAAAATAAGTTTGAAGCCTTGTTGAATTGAAATTTTATCTTTATTGTTTATCATAAAATAAGATAAGAATTTTTGGGTGTTTTTATGTCGAAGAGCATTATTTTATTTTCAAATGAAAACTTTTAAAATAATTTAAGTTTTTTAAATTAAAGCAAAAAAATGATTACATTAAGTGCATATATGGTGCTAGTTTTGAAAACTAAAAAGCTTTTTTTTTCTTTGATTCATTTCAAAATTAAGTTATATTTGTGAGTTATTTTTTGAAACAACAGCTTTTAGTGAATTCAAAAAAAGTTTCTTGTCGACATTATCTTTCGCTCGCGCTGGAGTTCAGAAACTGAATTTTCTTCAATGTACTAGGCTTAAACCCAATGTGACTAAACCAAATTTAAAAAATTTCTCTCAAAACAGCATTTTGCGTGAAATCAAGTGAAGAAATAATTTTTGGGAAAAAATCGAAAATTTAGAAAAACTTGTTAAATCATTCTTAGTCAACGGTTCTTTGTTTTTAATAAAAATAAAAAATAAACTATTTTAAAATCGATAAATATTATGTAAAAATTCAGATTTTAAGATAATAAAATAGACTTTAAACGAATGCGTAAAATGAAGTCTTATAATCTAGGAAATTGAACAATGTTTTTTTACGGAATTTTTAAGAAATCTCACTCAAAAAATTTTTTAAGAAATCTCACTCAAAAAAACGTTTAAAAGTTTTGTACGCATTCATTTTAAGTCTATTTTTTTCTCAAAAACCGTAAATGCTATGAAAAAACAAGTATGATTTTGTCTAGGTGAAAATAAGGTGGTGTTGTGGGGGGTGTCTTTGTTGAGTTTTACAAAATATTACAAAATTCAACGAAAAAGCTTTCTAAGGTATCAAACAGATATATCGTTTTGTAGCTCTAGACCTCTTCTACCTTATTTGGTAGTTAGTTTTTGAAAAAATAATAAAGATTCATGAAAAACACCCAGGTGTTGTTTTTAAAAAAATTGGTGGGTGTTGTTTTTTCAAGGGTCTGTAATTCCTCATTTTAACTTTACCATGCTTCACAAATGTTTGTTTTTATTTTGGACAATTTGATTGATTCTGATCAAATTTAAAATTACTTAATTTTGATAAAAGCCAAATTTTTGGCCAACGTTTTCGTTTTTTTCTTTTTTGTTGTTGTTGTTGAATTATTCATGAAAAGAGTTTCTCTAGAAGCTTAAATTTTTTTTTTATTTCAATGAAAAAATTCACATTTTTTAGTTTACAGTTTCTAGTTTACAAATTCACAGTTTCTAGTGTGGTATATTTAAATAAAATAAAATTTTTTCTGTTTTTCCTTCGTATAAAAAAGGAACAACGGGCTCTTATAAGCAAGGGAATACGGTATACTTAATAGTAAAATTTAATACTACCCAGTGTAACTTTTTTTTAAGGAAATACAAGGAAAGGCAAGGAAACTTGAAATGGAAAAAACAAGGACTNAAAGTACTTAAAAATTTCCTTTTCCCTTGCTTTTCCACGTTTTTCCATTTAAGAAATCAAATTTAAAAAAAAAAAAATTTCATAAAACTTTATATTTTCTAGTTGCGACATTTTTATTCAAATCTAAATACAATTTATTACAAAAATTGTAATAATATTTTTAATTAGTGTTAAAATTTCCTGAAAAAAAATAGAGGACATTATTTCTTTTACTTAATTTAAGGATTTACAAGGAAAACCCAGGAAGTTTTCCTTATTCCTGACTCTTCCTTGAAATTCCTTACTAAAAAAAAGCTTCCTTGCTTTTCCTTGCTATTCCTAAAAAAAAAATTACACTGGGTATAAAATAAAAATTTTAAGTGCCACCACATAGACTTAGTTTTTGTATAAACAGACTTTAATTCACAAAATAAGTGTCTAAGTTATCTAATTGAGATTTTTAGCGCTATTTGTTTTTTTATCTATATAATCTTTAACAGAACAAATGAAACAAATAGTTTATTTTTTATTGAAATGCCTGAGTTAAAAGAAAGAAGTTTAGAGATTAATAAATCTCTTGTTAAAATATTTCGCACTCTATAATTTTTTTCACTAAAATAAAGAAAGAGAGAGCGTGCTATGCTTAAATATTTCAAAAACAAATTCTTATTGAATTAGAATTTCAAAATTCGTTTTAAAAAGTATTAAGAAACATTAAAATTTTTCATTCTTTTAGAATTTATTTACGCCATTTTTTTATTATTTATGCTTTTAAATAGATAAAATTTAAACCGTTTATCAATCGTGTTGATGAAAAGAAGTGAAAAGAAGGCCCTGAATGAAGTAATTTTTCAAGATTATTATTCTATTACCTTCCGTATTCCCTAACTTTTTAATGTAGCACTAAAAACAAAAAATTATATTTTAGTGCAGACACTTATAACCATCATCCCCATGGTATAGTGTCCTAAATTTTAAAGCTTGCGCTTAAAAAGAATTTTCACGATTTAAGAAAAATTAAAACTCGATTCTGATTCCACCTTAAAATCCGAACAAAAAAATAAACATTTTCTAAAATAGTTCTTTATAAAAAGCAATTTTTTCAACAATTCAATTTTAAATTAACCCAGCTCCTAAAATGAAAAAAAATTTAATAAATTATTTAATTAAAAATAAAAGAAACAAAAATAGTTTTTCTTTTTTTTTGTTTTGCGGCATCAAATGCAAAAAAAAATCCTGGTTTTGTGCGGCTTTCAATATGGAAAACTCGACTTTAATTCCGCCTTAAATCTGGAAAATTCTTTTTTAGCGCATGCTTCAAAATAAAGGGCACTAAAACATAATTTTTGGTTTTTAGTGTTGCATTAAAAAGCAAGGGATTATGGTAAATTGAAGATTAAAGTTACGGAATTTAACTTTTCAAATGCAAAAATTAACCAATACCGTAAAACCTTGCTTATATACGACTAAATCGCTCTTTTGAAGCGTGAAATCATACTAAAGAAAATTTAATTTGGTCTTTTGGTTTGACTTAACCGATAGACCTTAGTGTAGTCTATTTAGTTATATAAAAATTAAATTTTTTCTGCTTTCAATTCTTCTAAAATAAAGGGGGTTTAGGGGGGCTTTTACAAACAAGTAATTACGGTATTTGGTAAACTAAAAAAATTTCTCTTAAAACTATTGTCATTTATTTAATTTCAGCCTCATAGGCAGTAAAAAAAATTATAAAAAACTTGGTAATTCATGCTTTTAATGATCTCTTTTTAAATTAATTTTTTATAAAATTAGAATTTTATAAAAAATCGTTTAAACAGTTTTAAAAAGTTCCAGTAAATCTCATTATTTATGCAAAACTTTTTTATTATTTAGGGCTAGGGGTCCATTATCTAATTTACCAGTAATAACAATTTGCTATTATTCCTTTTCTATAGTGTAAAAATTCAACTTTAAGTCTACTCCACTTTTCTATTAACTGGTCAATATTAAATTAAAAACTTGAAGTTGAACAGAATTTTTATTTCATATTTCAAGAGGTGTTATTAGCTTCTTTTAAAAAATATTTAAAAATATATAAAAAAACCTTAGGTATAAAATAAATATAAAATATATAATTTTAAATTTTTGCTGATGGCTAAATAATAATTTCATTTAAATTATACAAATCTGTTTGAATTAAATATTAGGCACCTGGATTTGATACACTGTAAATTTTTAATGCGTAATGAGGATTTCCTCCATATATGCTTAAAAAATGTAAAATTGACCAATAGAAATATTGGAAATGTTACGCATATATGGAGGAAATCCTTAAATACGCATTTTAGCTCATTTTCACTGTTTTTCACGCAGTTCTGCGTAATTTATTACGCAAAAAAATTTACAGTGTACATGAATTAAAAGAAAGCTCAATTTAAACAAAGGATATATGTAGAAACCAAATTGAATTTTTATTTTTTAAGATTAGTTTTAATGTTAAGTACTGTATACTAAATATACGAGGTTTTAAGTTAAAAATAAATAAGGAACTTCTACGTTAATATTTGAGATTTAATAGTTTAATAAAATCTAAGTAGTTAGTTATTACAAAGATTTATTTTAAAAAATTAATTTTAAAAAGAATTATCTATTTTTATTATTAAAAATTTGTAACAAAATTATTTAAACAAAATGTACAGATTGTGTGATTTAAAACAGAAGACTTTTCATTCTAAAAAAAAATCTTATTAAAATTTATTTATAAATTTAGTGATTTAATTACCATTTAGTCAAAATTAAGAATAATTCGAATTAAATTTTTAATTCTTTATTTGAATTATTTTTCAATTGATTTTGAATAAGAAGATATAATTTTCTTTTGTTTGAGTTTTTCCGAGAAAAAAAATCGCTCCAAAATCTTTTATCTTAATTTCGACTGAATAAGGTAAACTAATTATCATTTTAATTAATTATTAAACCTTAACGACCCGCTTGAGTTTCCAAAAGAAAGTATCCATTATCTCAAAAAAAATATTTCAAAAATTTTACTCAAAATTACCTAAAAATCTGAGAAATAGAAACATCAAGTTTTCTATTGATTAAATTTCCAGATTACAAAAATAAACGTCTCAAGATAAAAATATGTGTCGTTGAGGTTAAGGGTTAGTAAGATTTAGCGTGTTTTTGTTAAAAATAAATATTTTATTTTAAAAAAATAATAAAGAAAAAATCGTAGTCGCTTGCCTTAACTGAAATTTCCAATAAAACATTATCAGCATACACTGTAAAAAAATTGTGTAAATAATTACACTAAATATGTTCCATGGAACACAAATAATGTGTTAAAATTAGGGTTGTTAAAATGACTTTTTCAAACTAAAATTTAGAAGTTTGAAATTTTTATCTGAATACTTAATGGTAAAAAAAAACTTTATTTTAATTTTCAAAAATAGTAAGAAAAAAGAGTATTTTTTAAGATTATTCATTAGATTTCAATCTTTCAAATTTTAGTTTGAAATGATCAATTTAACAACCCTAGTTAAAATAGGACTAACTCATTTTTGTGTAAATAATTTAACAAATTTGTGTAAAAATATTTGAGATATTTAAATTAAATAATCATTTTGACTAAGTTTAGTTTATTTATAGCTAATGTAGGGTAAAATTGACTAAATAAAAGAAAATTTAACTCAAAATTATCTAAATTTAAAGTACCAAAAAGATGAGTAATTTTTTTTACACAATTTTATAACAGAGTATGGAAAGAGTCTACGATATTAAAAAAAAACTTGAAGTTAAAGGATTAAAAAAAAAATAAAATTTTTTTTTTAATCTTACAATTTCTTATATTCAAAATTTGTTGTTCTTCATAATTATTTGTTTCAATTAAGTGGGCTAATTGGATTTGGTTTGGCATTTGATTAGGCAAGTGATTAGCCATGTTATTAGGCATTTGATTTTGAATGTTACTAGGCATTTGATTATGAATGTTACTAGGCATTTGATTATGAATATTACTAGGCATTTGATTATGAATGTTATTAGGCATTTGATTATGAAAGTTATTAGGCATTTGATTATGAATGTTATTAGGCATTTGATTATGAATGTTACTAGGCATTTGATTATGAATGTTATTAGGCATTTGAAATGACATTTGATTTTGCATTTGATATTGATTTTGATTTCGAATTAGATTTTGAATTAAATTCGGCATTTGATTTTGAAATAGATTTTGGATTTGATTTTGAAATAAATTTTGAATTTGATCCTGAATTAGATCTTGAATTTGATTTTGGATTTGATTTTGAAATAAATTTTTAATTTGATCTTGAATTTGATTTTGAATTTGACCTTGAATTTGATCTTGAATTTGATTTTGAATTTGACCTTGAATTAGATTTGGCATTTGATTCTGATTTTGAATGTGACCTTGAACTATATTTGCCATTTGATTCTGATTTTGATGACGCCACTTTTTTTGGTTTTCTTTTCTATCTTTTTTTTGTCTTTTTTTTATTTTTTTTAAATCTTTCTTTATTTGCCTGAGCTCACATCCTAACTTTTCCATCTTGAAAAAAATTTTAAAAACTTAATTTTAAATTTAAAATTTTTTTAAATATTTCAATTCAGTAATTTAGATGCAATTTTTTTAGGAAAAAATTTAAGTTATAATCTTTATACTAAATAGAGTTTTATTAAGCGGTTTTTAAAATGCAACAATACCAAAATATTATATTTCTATATTTCGAATATAAAAGTAAAAATTAAGTAGGAGGTATGCACTTTTCTTTTATTCTAAAATACTAATGAGGTTTATTTTTTATTCGAGATTCTGAAAGCTTTAAGGTTCATGATTTATTTATCAATTGAATTAGCCTCCTTTAAGGCGAAGTAAATTTTAAAAATTATTTAGAAAAAGTATAGAAAATCTATTAAATTTTTCTTACTCTTACTTACTCAGTAAATCTAGAATATTAGACAAAAAAATCAGAATTTAGAACATAAAAAACAATTATTTAGAATAATTTAAAACCGCCAAATTCTAGTTTTCTAAATTACAAGTTAATTTAGAATTGAATTTTTTTCCTTTCTAAATTAGCAAGTTTAGAATATTTAGAATTTAGAAAAAAACTAACGTAGGTGATTTTATCAGCTAGTCTTAAACTTAACTAACCTTGTTTAAGAGAATCTATTGACAAAAAAATCGTCTAATATTCAAAACTGAGGAGAAAACCTTTAAATACTAAATTAATGTAACTAGAAATATTTTAAAGATAATAGATCATTCATAAAAAAATATCCATTGTAAAAATAAACATGGAGGAAAGTGCAATGATTTTGTCTGAAAATTAGAGGTTGACCAAATGTTATTATATTAGTTTTAAGTGGTTTAAATTTTCATTTTTGTTAATTTAGAGAAAATAAGGTATTTACAGAAAAATTCCTCAAGTAAACAGGTTTAAAAAAGCAGCAAAGCTACGGGTTCGACCTTGTTTTCTTAAAAAAATAAAGTATCTTTTTATCCCCTTATTTTTAGTACATTTAAGCATGATGTATAAAATTTCTTTTTTTTTAAGGAACTTTTCCAAAAGATATTTTATAAGAGGAATTAATTACAATAAAATCTACTTACTTTTTGCTGAAAAGGCTGGGTGTTGACAAAATAAAAAAAATGAAAAAAACGTAATAAAAAAATTTAGAATTAATTTTATTAAATAATAAAAAGAAAATATTATTCGCTTTCTAATTAAAAAAGGAAATAAATTAAATATTAAAAAAAAAAGAATATTTGAATATTAATTTTTAATTTGAAAAAAAAAATTAAATATTCACTGTTTAGCTAAAAAAATGAGAATTATAATAATCAATTCATATTTTTCTCGTATAAATGTGTTCTTTCTCGTTGAAACATTTTTTTTTGGAAATACAAAAAATTTCAAATAAGATAGATTTTGGTGATCAGGCTATAATCTTTTGTGATCTAATAAAAGATCACAAACTGAGTGATCATCGATTTTGTGAGCAACCATGTTCACTAAACCAGCATCTTTAAAAAGATCACATTTTTTGTGAAAACCTGATCACACTTTGGACAAGACCCGTTTAAATAAATGTATAAAAAATTTTGTCATGATGATGATTTTGTTTTTTTTTAATGCTTTCATTTGAAATATAAAAAAAATTAATTTATGATTTTTTTGTGTCTAATTTTTATTTTTTTTATTTAATTGTTGAATAAAAGGTAAAACTAAAATCCATTGGATTAAATAAAAACACTACGAATAATCAATCAAATGGTAGTCAAACTACTATATCAAGTCCCACGAATCAATCAGAAACAAATATGAATCAAATACAAAATCAACAATCGAAACAAATAGCTCCGAATCAAACTAAATCAATAAATCAAACATCTGTTCAATTAAAAACGACTAAATCATCTAAGGAGAAAGGAGTCAATAATATTAATCAAGGGACTACAACAACAACAACAAATAATTTAAGCCAACAACAACCGAGTCAAAATCGTGAACTAGCTAAATTACCAAATTTAAAAGAGGCCTCACAAAATGAACGAGAACGTCTATTTCTCGACAAAATCCAACAATGTCAGACTATTTTGTGATCTTAAATCAAAAGAGGTCAAACGTCAATGTCTTAATGAGCTAGTCGAGTATATAACTACAAATCGTGGTATTCTAACCGAGCCAATTTATGAGGAGATAATTAAAATGTTTTCGATAAATATGTTTCGTGCGTTGCCGCCATGTTCGAATCCATCGGGTACAGAATTCGATCCGGAGGAGGACGAGCCCAATTTAGAGGCCGCTTGGCCACATTTACAAATAATATACGAATTTTTTTTACGTTTTTTAGAATCGCCCGATTTCCAACCAAATATTGCCAAAAAATACATAGATCAAAAATTTCTATTACAACTTTTAGACTTGTTCGACAGTGAGGATCCACGCGAACGCGACTTTCTCAAGACTATTTTGCACAGAATATACGGTAAATTCTTAGGCCTACGCGCCTATATACGCAAACAAATAAATAATACATTTCATCGATTCATATACGAAACAGAGCGTCATAATGGCATAGCCGAGCTCTTGGAAATATTAGGTAGTATTATAAATGGCTTTGCTCTACCGCTCAAAGAAGAGCACAAACAATTTCTAATTAAAGTTCTACTACCATTGCACAAAGTCAAATTATTAAGTGTTTATCATCCACAATTGGCCTATTGTGTCGTTCAATTTTTAGAAAAAGATCCCAGTTTGACTGAACAAGTCATTATTGGTTTACTTAAATATTGGCCTAAGACACATAGTCCTAAAGAGGTTATGTTTCTAAATGAGCTCGAGGAGATTTTAGATGTAATAGAACCGGTTGAATTTCAAAAAGTAATGGTTCCTTTATTTAAACAATTAGCTCGTTGTGTATCATCATCACATTTAATAATGAGTATATAATGAGTCTAATTGGCGAAAATGCTAATGTTATATTGCTCATAATGTTTCCGGCTTTGTAAGAAATCTCATTGGAATAAGACTATACATGGTCTTATATACAATGCTTTGAAGCTCTTTATGGAGTTGAATCAAAAGTTTTTTGATTCAACTTTGATGAATGTTCACAAAAGTATAAGACCGATAGGCAAAAGGAAAAGGAGAAAATGAGAGAGAGAAATGATTTATGGAATAAAATAGAAAATATGGCCAAGCAAAATCCGAAATATAGAGATTATGCACAGATAAATGCCAAGTTACAAGGTGGTTTTATAAGTCAAATGAATAAGAATCAGGCTGATATGGACGATTTGGATGATTAGATGTCTAAAAAAGACATTGAGAATGAGGCCAAAATAAACGTGATGAAATCAGAAAAAAATAACCAAGAATTTTTTTGAATCAAATCAAACTTATTTATTTGGATTTTTTTGAATTTTCACTAATAAATGGACGTCATTTTGTTTTACATTTCTTATTGCAATCACATCTAATACTTTCTTTTGGTACTTTGCCCATTCATCATCTAACCTATATAAAGAACAAAGCTTTAATGTAATAATTATTTTTTCTTGTTTCGATCTTGTTTCCAATTTTTGCAAAAGCTAGACCAATTTTCCAAATAACTTGTAAAATTTTTTTAGAGATAAAAATGCCTCTTTTCTGACATCTTGAGCTTCTCAAGAGATTCGCATGTGGATTCTCCAATTATTAACCTAATATTCATTTCTATTTCGCAATTCGTAACTATCCTTTACATAACTATTACGAATAAACATTGATTTGAAACCAGTTGGTGAATCACTAAGGTTTAATAAACGAAATAAACACTGAATATAGACTGCTTTTTGATTATTAGTAATTTATTACTGATCAGAAAAATTTACTGGGAAATTATTACTTAGGAAAAAATTTTTTTCTAATTTAAGGAAAAATTTACTTTTTTAAAATTGCGAAAATATACTTTATTCTGAATTAGGGAAAAATTCACTTTTTTGAAAATATGAAAAAATTACTTTCTAAAAAATAAGAAAAAATTACCGTATTTCCTCAAATACAAGCTCACTCAAATAAAAGCGCGAGGCTTGTATTTGAGGCAAAAAAAAACCTTTTATTTGAGTTTTTTTCGATTCAAAAATTGTCTCGATTAGAAGATTGTTTTATTTAAAAATTCTTAATTCCCATAAATTTATAACAAATAAATAATCAACTACATTATTTTTTTTATTACTGTAAAAGAATCAAATAAAAGATCTTTGTTCTTTTATTTGAGTCGTTTTTTAAGACCAAAAAAAATTCAAATAGAAGGTCTTCAAAAGATAGCGACTCGATCTTGTATTTGAGGAAATACGGTACTTTTTGGAAAAATTTACCCTGTTCTAGCTGTTAGGGAAAAAACCGTTTTGTTTTTACCGTATTTCCTCAATTACAAGATCGAGTCGCTATCTTTTGAAGACCTTCTATTTAAATTTTTTTTGGTCCTAAAAACGACTTAAATAAAAGAACAAAGATCTTTTATTTGAATCTTTTACAGTAATAAAAAAATAATTTTGTCGATAATTTATTTGTTATTAAATTATAAGAATTTAAAATTTTAAATAAAACAATCTTCTAATCGAGGCAATTTTTGAATCGAAAAAAACTCAAATAAAAGGTTTTTTTGCCTCAAATACAAGCATCGCGCTTTTATTTGAGTGAGCTTGTATTTGAGGAAATACGGTAATAATAGACATATTTAATTAAACAAATAAAAGAAAACAAGCCAAATACGAAATGAATCTGGTGACTTAAAAAATGAATACAAAATTATTTAGCTGTAATGTGCAACTTGAATGTTTGAAGAGAATATAAGAAAGAGAAGAAGCGTATAAGATTAGAAGAAGAAAATAGTGTTCATTAGATTTCTTAAAAAA
>NTPY01000678.1:1236829-1254874 GCA_002922825.1 Brachionus calyciflorus
AAATAATATTTTTATTTTAAAAATATTAATGTTAGCTAATATGTGGGTGAGGTTAGTTCATGGGCGTCCGAGCAGAAGGACAAATCCTGTGCGATCAAAAAAAATTCAAAATGAGTTCCCAAATTATCTCCTGGTGTTATATTGAGCAACGCAGCTTGAGGTCGTCGAAACGCTCCAGATTAAAAATTAAAAATTAGCTTGCTAGAAAGACAAACGAATAATTGCATTACAACAAATGACAAAGGTAATATGGTGATGAGTATTCAACATGGAACCAGAGGTCTAATAAACCTTTCAAAGCATACAAGTTTTAATATATATTTTTTTTTGTTTTTTTTTTTTGTTTTACCGTAAATGATTGTTTATAATTGCGCAATTATACTCAAACATCTCATTGTTAAATGTATACTTGAATGTTTTTTTTAAATTCAAGTCAAAGACTATTTTGGTTAAAATAAAATATGAATTAAACTAATAATTTTAAATTTAAGATTTTGATACAAAAACGTTTATTTTTGTAATATTTCTGATAAGAAATCGTTATAAATTAATATTTTTAACGCGGAATTTAATTTTTTTATGTCTTACATTAATTTTTTTGGATTTGATTTGAAAAAAAAAATTCAAAAAGTCCAATTCTGAAAATTATTATTAGAGTATTCTTTATAAATTTAAAAATACCTCGTCCACGTTATCAAAAAACCACCAAAAAAATGTTAACTTCTAATTTTAAGGAAAAAGCTTTCTCTCAAATAGCCCAAAAAATTATTCTAAAAAGAGCAATAGTAACAGCATAACAAGACACACCGCTAACAACTAAGCCCCTACTGATTAGTGATTTTAAGAATCTAAACGAGACCTTGATGTTGATGTTATTAATTTACAGAAGGTTAAAAGCACAAGAGAAAGAGATCCTCATAGAGGAAACCTGTGTACAAGCAAAAAGGAAAAAGAGAAGAAAATTATTTATGCCAAGGTAAGCACTGCTGGTAAAGGAAATCGTAATAAATTATCAAAAAAAATTTTTTTTGTGTACGGTTTGGTAGTTTATGGGTTCCGGGACGCTTCGGTTATTTTAATTCTAGAGAAATGCTGTTAAAAAAAAATTCTAATAAAAAAATTAATATTTTTAAAGCATCTGACTATTGCTGTACAATTGTACCCAAACAATCATAAGTATTATACAATACAATTAAATTTTTTCAAATTTTTTACCGATTTTTATCAAAAAAATATTTAAAAAAAAATTTTTCAAAAAAAAATTTGATAAAAAGAATTTTCTTCGAAAATTGTAATGGTAACGGTAATAGTAATGGTAATGGTAATGCCTCTTTTTCGAGGCAAGTGCTGTATATAATTAAGCAAGCGAGCCAGCGTTTTTTTTGCTTAATATTACGATAAATCAAATTGGCTTCGATTATTGATATACTTTTAAGAAAAAAGCCTTCTATATCTATGATCAAAAGCCTAAAACCAAAATTAATTATCTTATTTATTTTATTCAAGATGATCCAGAAAAAAAAAGAAATGAAAAAAATTTCACAAAAAAATAAAAGAATAAAAAATTTAATTTAAAAAATAATAAAGAATTAAATAATAAATAAACTTTTTTTATATTTTTGATGTTGTCGTATTTTTTTTTTTAATTTATTGATCCATTTTAATTTTTTTAGTTTTTGCTATTTGAAAAGTTATTTATCAATAAATTTTATTCTAACTTTTTTTGTTTGCTTTTTTTTTTTGTTTACTTATAAAATCTAAATAATCACAAAATTCTCCAAAAAAAAAAAAATTAAAAGACAAAATTATTTAAATATTATTCAAAAGTTTTTTCAAGTCTTTGGTGCCGTATGATCATATGCTGATGTTTTGGTAGTAGTAGTTGTTGTTGTTGATTGAAATTCTGCTGTTCGTTTTTGATGTTTATCTATTGCGTTTATGGTTGCTATATCATGCGGTAATTCGGATTTTCGTCGAAATATTTGAGATTTTGCCTTTCCAATTATTTTACTTGCCTTTTTTAATTAAAAAACAAATCTTTATAAATATTTTTAAAATAAAAATATTATTTAAAATTTTTAAAAATGATTTATCATTAAGCATACTGATTTAAAATAAAAAATAATTCTAAAATCATTTGTTGAATATATTAGTTATAAAAATTGTTGGTTTTATCGAAATTTCCTATTTAGACGAAACGAATTTTACTAGGAACTTTTAAGTTTGTATGGTAAAATTTTTTCTTCATTAAAAATCTACTTTCTGATTCGTTTTAACCAACTCCAAGTCATGACTTAAATTCGGTGAAAAAATTTAATTGAAGTCACTTTATTACTTTACTTGACATTAATTTTATTAGACTTAGAAAAAACTTAGATAAAATGCCACAAACAAAAACAATAATAAAAATATTTTTGTATCCAAAAAATCGACATTTACGAAAGCGAGTTTAAAATTAGCGTTGTTAAAATAAAGAATGATGAGCAATCGATTTTTAAAAAAAAGCGGTCTATAATCGGTGTTTATTTCGTTTAATAAACCTTAGTGATTCACCTAAATTACCTTAGTGAAGATGTCAGAAAAGAGGTATCTCTGAAAGTTATTTGGTCTAGCTTTTACAAAATTATCCAAAAGATAATTTCGATTTGTTTTTTTTTCCAAAAAAATTGTTTACAGTACAAAGCTGAAATAAGTTAACGAAAACACGAACAGAGACAAACACTGTTCGAACATTGTTCGAAAACATGTTTGAAAATGTTCGAACACCTCGTCAACTTATTTTAGCTTTGTACTCTAATTCGAATTGCTTTTAAAAATTCTAAAAAAAAATGAAAATTTTAAGGTTTATTTTAAATGCCTTGCTGTACTGCTGATATGAAACCTGACCCGGTTTTCAGTACTTAAAATTATTAAAAATAGTCTAATAAAAAAAAATTTTTTTTTGAGCTTCAAAAAATAATTTTCCTCTAAATTTTTGCTTGGTTCCACTTCTTATTGCATAAAAAAGTCTTATAATTATGAAAAGCACTGTAAGTAAAAAAGTAAGCATGCAAATTTAGGTGCACCAAATAATAAATCTTAGTTAAGATTTAGCTGTTTTTGACCCTTAATAACTCATGTCTATTCCGATAAAAATATTCCGAAAATTTTTTGAATTATAGAGTTAACCATGCTTTATAAAAATTGATTTTGATTTTGAACAATTAGATTCGTAAAATAAAGGTTACTTAAGTTTCAAAAAAAACTAAATTTTTAACGAAAATGACTAAATTTAAGGTTTTTTACAAAAATACTTCAAATTAAAATAGTTTTCAAAAAAAACCCAAACCATCTTCGCTAGATTTTATCATTATATGTTTTAATTTTTATTCAAAAAATTTCCGGAATCGCTTATCAATTGAGGAATAAAAGATACTAATATTAATGACTTGGGGCACCTTACATACATAAAATTACGATTTTAACCTTAATCTAGAAAATGATTTTAGAATAATAGTAATAATAAATGCGTGATTTATGTGTAGTTAAGTGCATTTAAAAAAAAAAGTGTATTGATTAGACTAATTTTTTACCTGATAAATTAAACACATTTCTACTATTTGATTTTTTAAACTTATCAAGTTAAATTATTAACAAAATAATAAAAACAAAAATATGAAAAAATTTAAATAAAATAGTTTACCTCTTTGGCCTCATTCTCAATGTCTTTTTTAGACATACCGGTCAAATCATCTAAATCGTCCATATCAGCCTGATTCTTGTTCACTTGACTTATAAAACCACCTTGTAAATTGGCATTTATCTGTGCATAATCTCTATATTTCGGATTTTGCTTGGCCATATTTTCTATTTTACTCCATAAATCATCTCTCTCTCTCATTTTCTCCTTTTCCTTTTGCCTCTCGGCCTTATACTTTTGTGAACATTCGTCAAATAACTTTTGATTCAACTCCATAAAGAGCTTCAAAGCATTGTATATAAGACCATGTATAGTCTTATTCCAATGAGATTTCGTATTTTTATACAAAGCCGGAAACATTATGGGCAATATAACATTAGCATTTTCGCCAATTAGACTCATTATATACTCATTATTCCAGTAATAAAGAGCTCTTTCGGCCACTTGAAAATGTGGTGATGATACACAACGAGCTAATTGTTTAAATAAAGGAACCATTACTTTTTGAAATTCAACCGGTTCTATTACATCTAAAATCTCCTCGAGCTCATTTAGAAACATAACCTCTTTTGGACTATGTGTCTTAGGCCAATATTTAAGTAAACCAATAATGACTTGTTCAGTCAAACTGGGATCTTTTTCTAAAAATTGAACGACACAATAGGCCAATTGTGGATGATAAACACTTAATAATTTGACTTTGTGCAATGGTAGTAGAACTTTAATTAGAAATTGTTTGTGCTCTTCTTTGAGCGGTAGAGCAAAGCCATTTATAATACTACCTAATATTTCCAAGAGCTCGGCTATGCCATTATGACGCTCTGTTTCGTATATGAATCGATGAAATGTATTATTTATTTGTTTGCGTATATAGGCGCGTAGGCCTAAGAATTTACCGTATATTCTGTGCAAAATAGTCTTGAGAAAGTCGCGTTCGCGTGGATCCTCACTGTCGAACAAGTCTAAAAGTTGTAATAGAAATTTTTGATCTATGTATTTTTTGGCAATATTTGGTTGGAAATCGGGCGATTCTAAAAAACGTAAAAAAAATTCGTATATTATTTGTAAATGTGGCCAAGCGGCCTCTAAATTAGGCTCGTCCTCCTCCGGATCGAATTCTGTACCCGATGGATTCGAACATGGCGGCAACGCACGAAACATATTTATCGAAAACATTTTAATTATCTCCTCATAAATCGGCTCGGTTAGAATACCACGATTTGTGGTTATATACTCGACTAGCTCATTAAGACATTGACGTTTGACCTCTTTTGATTTAAGATCACTTAACGGCTCACTAAAATCGAAAATAGTCTGACATTGTTGGATTTTGTCGAGAAATAGACGTTCTCGTTCATTTTGTGAGGCCTCTTTTAAATTTGGTAATTTAGCTAGTTCACGATTTTGACTCGGTTGTTGTTGGCTTAAATTATTTGTTGTTGTTGTTGTAGTCACTGGATTAATATTATTACTATTATTGACTCCTTTCTCCTTAGATGATTTAGTCGTTTTTAATTGAACAGATGTTTGATTTATTGATTTAGTTTGATTCGGAGCTATTTGTTTCGATTGTTGATTTTGTATTTGATTCATATTTGTTTCTGATTGATTCGTGGGACTTGATATAGTAGTTTGACTACCATTTGATTGATTATTCGTAGTGTTTTTATTTAATCCAATGGATTTTAGTTTTACCTTTAATTCAACAATTAAATAAAAAAAATAAAAATTAGACACAAAAAAATCATAAATTAATTTTTTTTATTTCAAATGAAAGCATTAAAAAAGAACAAAATCATCATCATGAAAAAAATTTTTTTTACATTTATTTTAAACTACTGTTTTTTTTTTAGTTCGAAAAAAAAAGTTATTTTGGCCATTAGTTTTGAAAACGAAGATTGAAAATAAAAATAAAAAAAACCTAGTTTTAGTTTTGTTGTTGTTGTTGTTATTGTTGTTCGGAGTTGAAAATCTAAACGAACAAACATTCAAGAATATTTTTAAGAAAAAAGATAAAATTTATTCAAGAAATTGAAAAATATGAATTGATTATTATAATTTTCATTTTTTTTTTATGAATATTATAATTTGTATTTTGTTCTAAAGTCATTCTTGAGTGTTGTGTTCGGGTTTGAGTCTTAGATTTAGATCTTTACAATTTTTCTAAGGTTTACCAAATCATAAACAATACTAAAAAATGACTGTTTTTAATAATAATTTTATGCGGGTCTTGTAGAGATCTAAATCAATGATCTCGATTGAATTAATTAGGAAATAAGATTCTTATGAATTTCTTGAATTTTCTTATTGAAAAATTTTATCGACTTATAGGATCTTATTTGGATCTTTATAGATCTGATAAGTCAATAAAATTTTTAATTAATTGTTAATCTTATTTCTTGCCGAGAGAAATAAAACACACAAAAAACACTGTTAAAACGGCGTCTAAACGTTAGGGTTTTATCACTAAAAAAACGCTTAGAAACTTGAAAAAAAAAACAGATAAAGCGACACAATTTTTATCGCAATAAATTATGTTTTTTAACGATAAAACGATCACGTTTAATCCCCTAAAAACGGTACAAAATACATCGTTTAAACGGCGTTTTAGCAGTGTTTTTTTCTTGTTTTATTTTACTCGTGCTAATTAAACTTATCAAGATCCTATAATATCATTGATTAAAATCTTGACAAGACCTTTATAAGGTTCTTATTAGGAATTGGTTTATGGGTAATAACTCATTTCTAATCTGATAAAAATATTTCGAAAATATTTTGTATTATAGAGTTAAACATGCTTTAAAAAAATTTGTTTATATGTTTTGTACAATTTAATTTATAAAAAATAAAGATTACTAAGTTCCAGAAAAACTAAATTTTTCATGAAAAATGTTTTAAAGAAAAATGATTTTTTTTTACAAAAATACTTCAAAATAAAATAGTTTTATAAAAAATCGAAACCATCATAACTAAACTAAATAATGAAATTTTTATTCGAAATTTGGAAATCATTCTGAAGACTACCAGATACTCGAGGAACGAATTTATTGAAATTTTAGCATGTCTTGTCTTTTATTTTTATCTTTTGCAATAATAATTCTATCAGCTTTAAAATCTACTGATTTAAAAATTGTTTCGGACTTTTAATTGAGTAATAGAATAAAGAATGATTAATTGTTAAACTTGTAGGATTGTTTACTTTGACTCTTGAAAATAATGAATAAAAAATTAAAAAAAAACTAAGATTTTTTTTAAGAATTCAACTCTTCCTTTCCTCGACCTTTTCCTTTCTTTTCTCTGGAAAAGAAAAGGTTTAAAAATAGATAAGTTTTTATTGATTTTTTTCACTGAAGGAAGAAAAGTTAGTTTTAGTTTTCACTATCAAACACAATAAATTTCCAAAAACACTCAAAATTTTTAAAATAGTCTTGTTGAGAATTTTTTTTTGCGGTTAGAGATTGGTCTTTATGTAAAAAGCCCATCTTCCATTTTACAATAAACGGACCCGGGTTCTTTCACGATATTATATGAAAAAAGCTTCAAAATAATAAGTTTTAAGAGAAAAATTTTTTTCCCAAAAGTCGCTCCCTAACTTTGTTAATTTAAGTATGAGGAATTCAACCCAAAATGAATTTTACATCTATCTTGTTTTCTTGAGGAGCCCTAGCGTTTTGAAGTAAAAAAGATTTTTAAAAAATTGAGTATATTAGAGCTGAAAATATTCAACATATATCCGAAAACAGATTTTTCTAACTAAAAGCTGAATACAAATTTGCAAAAAAAATTGGTCCAAAATATTAATTTTTTAGAGCTTGATACAGGGTACACTAACTAAGGGAGGTTATAGCTCCGTACTGAGTCAAGAGAAGGTTCGAGATTTTTTTTTTGCTATCACCTTGGTTGAACCTCATAATCAAAAATAGGCTATTGGTTTTGTATAAAAAAGCGAGTTCAAATTATGATCTCGGCAACCTTAAAAAACGCTGTTTTTTTTGATGTTTTCAAAGTGTTTTTTAAAAAAACAAATCAGATTAAAATAAAAACAAAAAATCAATTATTTGAAATTTTTTAATTGAAAAAATCGTCTCAAAACATTTAAAAAAAAATATTATTGTGCAAAAGATTATGCCGTTTAATCTTTTTTGGTCACAAAACATCGTTTTATTTAAAAAAAAAAAGATAATATTCTTCATTCTTTATAATCGGATTGTAAAATTTTTTGAACTTTGACTTAGAAATAGAATATGAACATTTTATATTTATTTCAAAGCCATATGTCAACCTCCGAAAAATCAAAATCTACTGGAAAAATTTATCCTGTAAAATTTGAAAAATATGAATCCTTTTGTTGATATTAAAATACATATTTTAATTTAACAAGGAACAAATAATTGTTTAATTATGAATTTAAAAGCTTTTTTAAATCAATACTAAAATGTCCTATTAAATAACTATTAATATCAAAAAAGCTGTCAAATGCAAATGTAAAACAGCATATGTCAATTTTTTGTTTAAAAAATGTTTACGATATTTTCCTGACCTCATTAAAAGAAATATAAAATCAATGAGTGAAAACTGATTGATAAGTGGTCTTTACTTATTAATAAAGTGCATTTCTGAAATAATTTGACAGTCTGTTTAAGACGTTTTTAAGACAATATTTTACTTAAGCAAAAAATTCATAAGCTGTCTGTTTAAAACTTGCTCTTAAGCTGTTTAAGATTTGTTTAAGTGAAAAACTTGAATTTTAGAACATTGAACTTTTTACAGGTTTTCTTTTTTCTTAAACTAGTGAATGAAATAATTTTTCATGAATAATTATGAAATTTCAAAATATATTTGTGAAATAATTTACAATTTTAACTAGAAAATTAATAACTTAAAAAAAAATAGAAATCAAAAAAGAAAAACATATTTTTCTAAAGAAATCATTATAAACATCAAAGATGGGTCATAAATGACCCAAATTATTCGAAAATAAATTTTTTAAAAAAATTGATCCACTTTAAGGCGGTAAAACAATCTTTTAAAAAGAAACCAAGATCATGAAAAATATTTTTGTTTTCAGAAAATAAAATCATTTATTTAGAATCGAGATTCATAAACAAATCGAAACAGGATATTTTTCGACGTTATCGTAATTTATTCTAATTTACACATTTCAGGGTTAATGTAGTTTTAAATTTTTTTTAAAATAAAATGAATTAACCTCCTTATAAGGAGATTTAATACTTTAGTTAAAAATAAAATACAATTATGTATAAGCCTTAGAAAAGAGTTGTTAATTTAAGTTTCATTCTTTTTCAACTTGAAGATTAAAACTAATAATTTAAAAAACAAGAATACTGTTTCAAATTTATTTACCTATGTTACTTTTTTGTGAGTTCTGACCTTTATGAATTCCAAGTTTGGTAACTCAGAAGGGGGAAAATTTATTTACCTATGTTACTTTTTTGTGAGTTCTGACCTTTATGAATTCCAAGTTTGGTAACTCAGAAGGGGTTTCGATTCTAAGCTTACGTCCAAGAAAAAACTTTAAAAACTTGGTGAATATTTAGGAGATATTGAGGATCTGGAATTTTGAATTAATTAGCAAACCTAGTTTCACCCAAATAGAGTATTAATAGAGTATTAAACTATGGTAAAGGTGACTATAAAAAGTTAGGTACAATGCTTGATAATGTAGATTGGCATATTTGTTTAAAAAATTTAAATACTCAAGACAGTTACGGTTTTTTTCTTGGAACGTATGACGAATTATGTAGTAAATGTATCCCGACTAAAAATTTTAAAAACAAAAAGCAGCCACCTTGTTTAGGTAAGGATCTACTTAATCATGTTAAATTGAAGAATAAATTATGGAAAAATTATTTTGCTAGCAATAATGCACTATGGGTCAAATAATAAAAATTATGAATATTTTTTAAATAGTCATAAACTAACCGAATCGCATCAAGAAGGAGATTTGGGTGTTATGTTTAGCAAGAATTTAAAAAATTCGGCACACATTGCAGTTGCAACAAGAAAAGCAAATTACGCACTTAGTATAATTAAACTATCGTTCAAATCTCGTGATAAATTTACAATTAAAAAACTTTATACATCTTTAGTAGGGCCTCACTTAGAGTATGCAGTCCAAGTTTGGGCAACATAAAAATTTCAATCAATTTTCAATTCTCAGTTTTTTTTTAATTTTTTGCAAAAATTTATATTTTTGCATAAATTGTTGTTAATTTATATATTAAATTTCAATTTTTGCAAAAAATTTAAAAAAAATTGAAAATTGAAAATTGATTGAAATTTTTATGTTGCCCCAAGTTTGCAATCCATATTTTAAGTCTCGAGGAGAGGAGATTAAGAGGGGATCTAATTGAACAATTTAAAATAGTGAAAAATATAGATCAAGTTGAATGGCATCATCCTCTCAATAAGTTATCTAACCATTATGGTACTAGAAGTCACAACAATGGGTTTGAAAAACAATTAGTTCTAAATTGCATTCCAAGAACCAACTTTTTTACAAACCGAATAGCAAATTTTGGAATATTTTACCAAGAGAAGTGGTTGATCAAGAAACTTTGAATGGTTTTAAAAACAAATTTGACAATTATTTTAAAACTAACAAAATTGATTTTACAGGCTACTATAGTGCAACTAATCCTTGCACTCCGTTAGAAGCTGGCTTATAGTCATCCTTTATCCAAAGCCTTATTTATATTATTATTATTATTATTAAATAAAAAAAAAATTTTGTTGCGAACACTATATTTGCCTTAAAATAATTTTTTTTAATATGACAATTCTTCGGTTTTATTTTACAATTCTGAAATAATTTACCGCCCTATAGTAACTATTTTATAAAATAAAAGACAAATAATATAAAAAAAAACTAAGAAAAAATCTAACTTTTAATTAATATTATTTCATAAGTTTTAATGATTTAACACTGCTTGAGTTTAAAACATTAAAATTTTTTTTCTTCTCTTATATAAATTAAAGAAAAATAATGCAAAAAAATTACATCATCATGCAGGCTACTTGCATTTGTACTTGTATCTGTAATATTTTTATTATTATTAGATGAATTTTGATTAAGCTTATTCGATTTAGAATCGTTAATTTGATTTGATGACCCAATTGTCGTTGAACTCGATCCCGGCTTCAAAATTAAAATTATATATTTAAAAAAATATGACAAAAAAAAAAACAATTAAACTCACTTTTTTTAGACTTGATTGACTAAACTTTGACGACGAATCACCAGCACTACCAGTTTTACGCATTTTTTAATTAAAATATAAACGCTCTGAGGTAAATAATAAATATCCTACGAAAATTAACTAATAAACCATTTTTATCTAATTTGGAGAGAATAAAAAATCAAAATTTTCAAAAATATCCAACATTTTTTGACGAGCAAAAAAAAGGATTTTAAGCAAAAAGAGTTGCTTATTTTTACCTTTAGGATAAATCTTTATTAAAAAATAGATAGTTAAATTATGTTTTCAATAGTTTGGTTAGGTTAAAACGTAAATGAATAATTTTATTTTTTTCTATGAAGATTAACTCATGTCAAAAAAGTTTACTTTTACTTTGATTTAGTCCAAACCAATTGGGTGTATACTTAAATTTAAGAAAAAAAATTATTGTTTATTTATTATTTATGTTTAATAGACAATCAATAAGAGTTTATGATTTGTACGGATAAGAAGTTTGGTAAACAAAAAGAAAAAATTAGGCAATTTAATTTCGTAAAATAAAAGCATTTTCTCTTGTATGACCTTGTCTGAATTAAAATTTAAAAAAAAAAAAAAAAGAAGAGAATTACAAAGTTTTAATTTTAATAAATTTGCTCTTGACAACATTGTAGCGATGAAAAACTAAACACAGAATTAAAAGAAAAACTCAAATAGAAAAAAAAAAAAAGAAAAACCTTAAACATTATTTATGTTTTTATAGAAAGAAAAAATTACTAAATTTTTTTTTTTGAATTTAACAAAAAAAAAAGTGTTACTATGTTAACAAGAAATTAACCACCACAATATGAAACAATCAAAAAAAATTTCAAAATTCTGAAATAAAACATATTTGAAGAGTTTTAGATCGAATAAATAAATTATTGAGTAGCTTTATTATTGAAATAAGTACCTTTAGTTATTTTGGGAAAAAACGGAAATGCAAAAAAATTGATTTTAGAATTTGAGACGCATTTTTACTTTAATTAGAAGATTGAAATTATTAAATATTTAGAAAGTTAATTAGCTTATATAATTCTGATGAATATTATGAAAGCTGATTGCAGAAATTAAATGATTGTATTAAAATAAATTTTATTGCTTATGAATAAAATTATGGTCTAATATAGGGTGACTCATAATGTTTTTTTTTTTAAAACAACAACAAACTCAATGGTTTCATTATATTTAAGGATAGCCACTAAAATTACCACTAAAATATATACTGAAATACATTTATTAATTCGCCAAGTATTGGATTTGGATAACTTTCGTTAAGATTTTAGGTCAATACGATATTTCGTAAAATAGAAAGCCTACACAAGATTTTACAATTACCAATCATATGATTTTATAATTACGTTTTTTGTCATGGAAAAAAAAATATTAGGATCAAGATAAAAAAAAGATCGATGTCGCGTTTGGGCCCTTAGGGAATGAGCATTGAATATTAAAAACTAAAAAATATATTTGGAGAATTAAAGTTAAATCCAATCGTTTTTGAATTTTTTTAAGGTTCAAAATTTTTCAAAACATTATGAGTCGCCAACGATAAAAAATTTCTAAGAAAATTAAGTTAATAAATTTTAAAAAACCCGCATTTGCATGTTAAAGTTTTTTGTTTTTTTTACCGAAAACATCCCTGGGCAAAGCTCTTAATTAAATTACTTATGGCAATAAAAAAAAATTGTAGTTCAATTATTTAGTTTAAAAATTTTTGTTTAGTGCAATAAAATTTGCTGCTACTGTTGGCAA
This sequence comes from Brachionus calyciflorus, assembly GCA_002922825.1. NCBI lineage: Eukaryota > Metazoa > Rotifera > Eurotatoria > Ploima > Brachionidae > Brachionus > Brachionus calyciflorus. Next base: position 1,249,499 of record NTPY01000678.1, read on the forward strand.
AAAAATGTGCAATTTTAATTGCATACTTAATTTAGTTTCTTTTTGATAGTTCGCAAATTTGCAGCGAAATCTAATCAATTTTACATTAAAATTTTTTTCTGCAAATTTGCACAGCATTAAAAAAACGTGAATTAAATGCACAACAAAAATTTCACAATTTTCTGCAGACTTTGACAACAGTAGCCGCAAATTTTGTTACACTAAACAAAAATTTTTTGGTTAAAATTTCGAACCTCTGTCGAAGGTGATTTTTTGTTCATAGATTTTTTATTAATTTTCCGATTTTCTTAGATCCCTAGAATTTTGCCCAGAAAAATTTTAGAATTTTCTTAAAAAAAAAATTAAAAATTTAAATATCACACTTTAAATTTACTTGATATTTTATGGCTTCAAATCATATACTATAAATAAATTTGCTTTTCTGTGTATTGAGCACGACAGCTAAGCTATCATCAGTGACAATCAGTGCAAAACTATCCTTTTAAATCATATTAATAAATTTCCAGATATTACCTTTTTTTCAAAATAAAACAAGTTTAATGACAAGAATTTTATTTTTTTATTAACTTATTTGTTGTTTTTCTGACAAAATAATAAAAAAAAATTAATATTTTAATTTTTAAATGTTTGTCGATCAGCTAGTGTTTTAGAAAAATAGTACTGTAAACTTTTTAAATCTTAGTAGAAAATTTGAAAATTTTAAACTAAAATTCACTTAAGGTGAAGAGGCTCAAGAGCTTAAAAATTTTACACTGGAAGAACTTTTATTTAAAATGTTTCGGAATGAGAATAAATAAATAATTTTGAGTTTTGCCTCCTTGATATGCTTTTAGATAGTTTATAGTGAGATCCAACTTTAGTGAAAAATAATATGAAAAATGCTTTTAAATGAATTAGAAATAAAATATTCAGGAAATTCTAGAAAAGAAATTGAGTTCTTTTTCCTAATTAAAGTCTGACTTGGATTGGAAAACGATCAGCAATAAAAAAGTTTTTCAGAGTTTGTAAGTCTCCGAAGTTTTTAGCCAATTTTCAATTATGAATCACTTTTTAATAAAGTATATATTTTGGTATTGTAAAATATTTTTGTAGGGATACGTTTTCAATTTTCAACTAATGTATTAGTATAACCCTAATAATTTCCTAATAATTTCCAAAAGATAACTGATATAAATTAGTATCAACAGCTCAATCAAAAAACTCATTTTAAGGTCATCTCCTTCTAATAACAGTGTTTTTTTTTTCAAGATTAAAAAAGAGTTGAAACCTCAGCTGATTAAACTAAACCCATTTCATACATAAAATTTTTAAAACGCGCCTTCAACAAAATTACTAATTTACAGACGGAATTTATCGACAATAGTATATCTAAGCTCTTTCTGAGAATTTTAATTTGTGATTACTTCGAAGCTCTCTCCCGAAGTAAAAAAAAACTGCGTTTTTTCAGCGTTTACCATTAACATTCCCGTAACCGATACCAATTTTTAAAAAAAATTTTTTTTTTAACTGTTAGTATAACGGTAATGGTAACAGTAACGCAATTTATTCATTATAGCTACTAATTTTTTTAGAGTTTTCAAAACATTTTGACTCATTTCTTATCAAATTTAAAATTTTAAAAAATTCAACGGTCCCAAAAACTCGTTTTTTCTATATTTCCTCCAATAGACACTCAATATTAATATCATGATTCTAGACTAAGGTATCGAAATTGTACCATGGATAGACAACCGATAATAAAGGTCATAAAAGAATACCCTCATATCCCTTTTTTGATAAAAGATTCTTAAAAAATATTTACTGATTTAATTTTTTTTAAACCATTTTGTACCCTTTTACCTTTTATTATTCTTTAAAAAGATGACCCCTAGGTTCAAAAAGGTGAAAAAGGGTCACTTTTTTATGATCAAAAAATTCTACCAAAATAAATTAAAGAAATTTAACCAAAATCCAAGCAAACTAAGTAAGAAGAGGTGAAAAAATTGAAAAAATACACCTTCTAAAGAGATGAAATCAAAAAAGGGAAAAAAGTTTTAAGAAGTGTTTCTAGAAAAGTGTCAATTTATGATAAAAAAATGTATCGATTGTCTATACTTCAGTTGTACCCAAGATTTTTTTATTTATATGAACAAAGCTTCATAAAAAATGGAAAATTATATGAGGATTAGGTCCGATATTTATAATACAGTGCCTTTCTTATTTAACGAGAAAAAAATGCGAAAAGTCTACACTTGATGTTCAATCGTGTATATTTTACTGAAAATTCAATATCGCGATTGGTTCGCTTCAAAATGGGTGATCTTGATTTTAGACATTTTTATCCTAAAAGCTGGAAATATATAAAATCAAAAAGGAATGGACTATAAAAGAAAGCCCATTGTATATTAAAAACTTAAATCTTGAAAAATTAAATAAATTTCAATTATTTTTAAATTCAGGAATTAAAATGAAAAAATGGGTTTACTCTCGTAAAAAATGTGGACGAAAATTTTTTTAAAAATTTTATTTAATAAAAATAAAATATTAACTCTCTTTTTTTTTAAATCATAAAATATTTACATATCACCAGCTATTTATGTATATTTGCTAAGAGAAATATGTGAGGTAAAAAGTTGAATATTTTTTTATTTATCCAAATTAGACAGTTGAAAATTTTTGCTGTTGAAGTTGTAGATTTTTGGAGCCGAACGTCATACCATGTGTTCCCATATGTACTTTTAAATTACCTTTTGTTGTAAAAGCTCTTGAGCAAATGTTACATTTAAACGGCTTTTCGCCCGTATGCGTTCTCATATGAATATCAAGTGCACTTGCACTAGAAAATTTTTTCGAACAAAAATTACACCCATGATCGTTAGAATAAGATTGCGTATTTGCCATTACAGATTGTGGCTCAAATTTATTCCAACATTGACCTGGAATATCAATTTTAGAATTATTATTTTTATCAGTTTGAATAATACTACTAGATGATGGTAAAATAGGACTTGCTTCTTGATTAGATACGTGATTATTTAAATCAGTCTTAGAATTAAATAAAGAGTTAAGAACAGATTTTATTATCACATTATTATCATTATTAAAATTTGAAGTTTCTTGTTTTAAAATATTCGATAAAATAGTTTGAACCAAATCACTCATGGGATCTTGCATTTGATTATTTTGACTAAAATGCATTTGATTATTTTCGTATGGGCTAGAAAAATTTTTTGTATGTTGATTCGTTGATGTTGTTGTTGTGGTTGGTATGAAATAATTATCAATTAAATTTTGTTTAAATGGATCGGGAAAAATTTGTCCTGGTAAAGTATATTCTTGATTAGTTTGAGCCTGGAAATTAGAAACTTTTACTTCTGTTTTATTTGTCTTACTTGAAATAGACTCATCGTCTGAATCCTCAGTATTTAAAATCTTGTCTTTATGAAGTCTTTGAAAATGTACTTTTAAATTTCCTTTTGTAGAAAATCTATTACCACAAATGTTACACTTAAATGGTCTTTCGCCAGTGTGTGAACGTACATGTATTTGTACAGCTGAATCACTACCGAATATTTTTCCACATAAATGACACTTATGTTTAAAAGGTGCTGAAGAAGAAGAACATGACGAAGTTTGAGGTGTTTCATTTTGTGATGTAAAAGACGATGGTGATTTGGATTCTGTTGATTCACTTAGACCAGAATCAGACAGTGTTTTTAATCTTTTATTATTATTACTTTGTTCGATATCAACTTCTATTTTTGAATTTTTTTCGTCACTAAAATCATTTTCACTCTCACATGATATATTCTCTAATTTTGAATCTAAATTAGATTCATCTAGATTTCGTGGAAAATTCGATTTGTCTACCTTTTCTTGTAATTGTTTTATCAATTCTAATTGAAAATTTTGCTGTAGTTGAATTGTTTCTATTGTTTTTTCCAGTTTGGATAAATAGTCTTTTTTTATATAAACAAATTCACTCATTTCCGTATTAGTTTCCAAGTCTTTTTTGTTAGTTATATCAGTCGTTTGCTTATTATTAAATGACAAATTCGATTCTACTGTCATTTTTTTCTATTTTTGACTAATAATCATATTTGTCTAATAATTTTGATTTAAAAACACCAATGGGTTTAAAAAATTCTAAAAATTTAGGGTAAAACAGGTAAAATTATTAATATGACAGAGTTAAAATTTTTTATTTATATTATTATTATTTAGCGAACAGTCGTTGAAAAGCAAAATTTGCCAAATCGGCTTAATAAATCTCTATAAAACACTGCTCGTCTATTCCGTTTTATGAACACTGGTTCACATAATAGGTGATAAAATTTACCAACAAAATTAGGTAAACATAAAATATATAATTTCAAAATTTAGAAAAAAGGGGTTTGAAAAAATTCTAAAGGCTCAAGGATTTATTAGTTCTTTTAAGTTTTCTATAAAAAGTATAAAAACTTTTTATTTTTCTAGTTGTTTAGTTTTTTGTTGAAATAAAGAAAATAAAGAATAATATTCAATCTCTCTCTTTTTTGACTTAAGCCTGAAACTTTTACAGAGGCAAATTAAAAAATAATATTTCCTAAATATTCTTTGGTGGTAAGATAGGAAAAATTATATGTAAATAATGTCGAATGGAGAAATTAGTTATTTAAATATGACTTGAATTTTAAATTAGAGTGTAACAATTTTAGATGGAAATAGACAAAAAAGATACTCGAATTTTGTTGAAATTCGCGAAGCTAATTACTAACATCCATCAGTAATTAATTTAGCTCTTCGAGTTAGGCAACAACTTCGGCAACCCTCATTTTAGTGCGGCTTCCTTATTTTTCAATTTTTAAGATAGAATATAAAAGAGCGTCTAACAAACTTCAAAATAATACCCTAAAAGTATACTTTGCTAATTTTTAAAGTAATTTTTTTGATAATTTTATATTTATTAAAAAAGCCCACCCCATTTTATAACGGTCAAAAATCGATTTTTAACGATATTCTTCTTTATTATCTTAATAGTTTGAAAATATTGAAAAATATGGAAACCGCAACTGAGTGCGTTGTTTATCGTAAAATGGGTGTTGCGCTTTTTTCAAGAGTCCTAATGAGCAAATTTTTTTGCAAGAATTTATATTTTGCAATTAAGATTTGGACTCTTATTTTTTTTGTATTTAAAATTATTTTATAATTTCAATTATAATTAATGTTATTATATGCGGTTATAGTTACATGTTTGGGTATATTTGCACAATTATGAAAAAATGTTTACGGTACTATACTGGCCATTCACGAATTCCAAATGTGAACATTCATGAAAAAGAAAAAGCCAAAAATTGCCGTTCAAACGTTTTCATGAACGTTCATCAGCTTTCATAAGTTTTCATGGTATTAAATTAT
>NTPY01000678.1:1256458-1279008 GCA_002922825.1 Brachionus calyciflorus
ACATAATAATTCATTCGAATGAAATCTCAAATGTTTATTTTTTTTCTTAAAAAATAATCAAAAAGCTAAACAATTATCTTATTTAATTATGTGTATTTTATTTTTTTAAATTTTACTAATTTTTTTTGTTGTTGCTTTTATTTTACCTATTTTATTTTTTCTTAATGTAGATAACAATGAAAATGTTATTAGCATAAAATTGTAGAATATTTTTAGTTTACTTATTTTTTTGGAAAAAAAATTGAGCAATCAGCAGCCGAAACAAAAAATATTTTGAATATTTCAGATTTCGACATTTGAATATGATTTGAAATTTAAATACTTTACAAATCGTTCTATATTTTTTTTTCAAAGTTTACTGTCAAATTTAAGCTAATCAAAAAAAAATGTATAATTTTAATGCTCCCTATAAGACAGACAAGTTATTGATTCATTGATTCATTGAATAGGTAACTCATATTTGAACAAAGAATTTTACAAAACAAAATAAAACCTAGTTGAATTATTAAAAAATTAATGAAGAAACTTTAGCCAAAGCTTGTCCAAGAAAAAACTACCCAAAAGTTATCGCGTATTTTGTCTTCTAATGCATAACTTATTTTTGAATATCTAAATTTTGTTTGTTGATTTACATTTCAAGAGTGACATAAGTCATTTCAGACATTTGGCAAAAAAAAATTTTTTATTATAAAATCTTACTTTGCAAAAAAAAAATTCAAGTTATTTTTTTCAAGTTTAATTCAATCTTAAAATTGAAATAATAAAAGTAATAACTAACTCTAGCTAGACTTATACTAGGAGCTAAAATTATATAATTAACTAAAAAACCGGTACTTTTAAATATTTAAAGGATATGAGGCAACCGAGCTAAAAAAATCCAAAAATCGTTTCTTATTGATAAATATATTAAAAACTTATAGGAATGATAATTTTTGCTTTGAAAAAGCGACCAATATCTCCTTTATCATAGTAAGCTTAAAAAGCAAAATCTTCTAAGATCTAAATTTATTATAATTTTTTGGTAAAATTCAATTGCTAATAAAAAGGGAAATAAAAAACTAAACCAAATGAACTATGGCTTTAGAGATCTTCTGTAAACTAAAAAACTGAATATAAGCGATCTTTTCTGTTTTTTTGGGTTCATATGGTTTAAAAGAATTTGGTTGCCGGATATCGTTTGGTTTTTTTTTAGACTTATTTTTATTCAAAAACAGCAGCTTTGATTGATACCTTAAAAACAAACACCAGGGTGTTTTTTTGGGAAATCGGTTTTCATTTATAGGTTACTATATATAAAAAAATTCGTCTTTTTTTTTAGTTTTTAAAACTTATTTCTGAATTTTCATAAGTTCTTTTTTTAGAAAGCTTTTATATAAAAGGTAATTTTAAAAGTTAAACACACGAGTGTCTTTTGAGTTTTTGTACTTTACATTTACCATGAAATTTTAACATTAGGCTCTGTCCTTAAAATCATTACTAAACGGTACCCTAGTACACTCCCTGTCTTTTTGTTTTTACCCAAGATAGGTTTGGATAAATTTTGTAGATCTGATACAAAAAAATTATAAACAATCTTTTTTGAAATCCTTTAAAAATTTTAAAAAAACTTTGAATAAAAATATAATAGAAAATCATAGACACTTAATTGATAAAAAATTTTTTCAATAAAATAGTATTAATATTTTACAGCAACTTGGTATTATCCAAATGGAACTCTAATGAGCCATAGCAGTCGTTTCTATCTGCTTAATAATTAAAGCTTCACTTTGAAATCATTGAGATTTTTCTCTTTTATCACCTCTTCCATCAATTGATTCACAATTCTATTAGTTGAAAAAAGTTGAATCTATGAAGACAGTTTTTTACTTGTTCTCTTGAATAAACAAGAAATTTTAAATTAAAATTTCTTGATTGAATCACTCAAAATTGAATTCAAAATTTTTAAATTCAATTTTTGATTTGAAATGATTATACAAAAATCAAATCTAATATTTTTTTTGAAATTTTAAAAATTAAAAAAAAAAAATTCGCCCAACGTGGGGCTCGAACCCACGACCCTGGGATTAAGAGTCCCATGCTCTACCGACTGAGCTAGCCGGGCTTACATGATCTAATGTTTTAATCCGACAACTCATAACTAATTGTTTGTTTATATCTATTTTTTTAAATTTAACAACAACTATCAGTATTTCTTTATTTAAAGAATCTTTTTTAAAAATATTGTTCAGAAATAAGGTTTTTAACGATCACGTTCCACAAATAAAAATTAAAAATTTATGTACGGTTTAAGGTCTGTATTAGACTAGTTTAAATTTTTATGTTACCTGGTCATTTTTCAATTTTTTTTGGTTTCCTGATATTTATTGATTTAAAATTTTCCTAAAAATGATTAATCTTGAATCTTAAAGATCGGAGTTGGCGGCACATTCAATTAAGTCCGTCGAAATTCGTTCAACTTCCTACACTTCCTTAATCAAAATATCGAAAAGTAGAAAAATATTTATAACTTAATACCAAACAGACATGAAACCGTACGTAAAATACAGCATTTTTTACTAAAATTCAGACATATGACAAAATTTTACTCTTAAAAATATTAATTTTTCAAAATTTTCTGTAAATGAGGTAAGCTTACGAAAAAAATTGTAAGTTTGCTTTTTTAATTTTTCATTGTAGAAAAATCGAATTGATATGAGTTTTTAAGGAGTTAACTTTTCATTCAATAAAAAAATTTTGGCTTACAACAAAAAAATTTATCATTCTAGTTGATAACAACGAAAATAAGTATATTTATTTTTCTTGAAGTTAGATAAGACAACTTGCTTTTAAAACTGAATATTAAGATTTAAAATAGCTCAAATTATCAGATTTTTTTTATTGATAATTTCTAGTTTAAGTTATTTGTAAGCACTGGTGGTTCAGTGGTAGAATGCTCGCCTGCCACGCGGGCGGCCCGGGTTCGATTCCCGGCCAGTGCATTTTTGCTCTGCTAGCTTCTAAAATGACTAAAATATCAACATTTGATTAGAATTTATCAAAAACTATGTGATCTATGAAAATATCTGTAAATTTACACCATTTTAAGTATCTATCTATGACCAAGTTAAATTAATTGAAAATAACAATGCTAAATAATATTTTGGCTTACAAAATGGCTATTATTAATAAATGTATGTGTCTTAAAAAAATTATTCGAATATGCGTTCTGAAATTTATCCGAGGATACATGTCAGAAAAGTTTCATCTTTAACGAGAAAAATCATGCATTTTTTAGTCATTCTGCTCCCGAATCGTAACCGTACCCGTACTTCATTAATTTTTTCTGGAGTGCGCGAACTGGTACGACTTTTATTCGGGAGGAGTGCAATATCTATATGTATTATAAGGTAAGGTTTTCTTTATAGATTATGTGAATTAAAAAGTCTTGTGATCTTATAAATATAAAATTTAATATCAAGTTAAAAGAGTAGCAATTTGTGAATAAAAACGAACTTTATAGTTCCTCTTTGGAAATTGTTTGGTTGAAACTCAGAAATTATTTATTCCATATTCAAGTTATTTTGATAAAAAATAATTTTTAAAATTAAATTTTAAGAAATTATTTTTATTTTTATAAAAAAAATATATTCAAAAAAAAACATTTTAATTTTGAAACAAACTTTGGAAGATCTTGCTGGCCATTTCGAATTCCTCCTAAAAATTTGTTAATAAAAATTAAATATTTCTTATTTAAAAATAAAAAAAAAATAGTTAAATTTTTCTCACTAAATGCCTTTCATCGCCTTTAATCAATTGAATACGATTATTTAAAATATTCTTAAAATTAACTTCCATTTCTTTTGCTTGCTGAATGGCTCTTGGATTATTATCAATAAGAATATTTATAGCTGATAAAATATGCTCATGAATATCATGATCATTTTCTTGATATAAATTAACTAGATTTTTTATCAATTTTCTTTCAGTTAAGGCATTTTTAATAGCTGAATTATTACATATAGATGATAATAAAAAACAACATTTAATTTTCAATTTCTCTACAGATGTATCTAAAGTTCTAATTAAAATATCCAATGCATTTCCTTCTAATAATTTATTCTGACCAATTTCATAATCTCTCACTAAACAAGACAACGCAAATAAAGCTTTAACTTTAACATTGTCTGAATCCTTGTCTAATTTATACAAAATTATAGGCATAAATTTAGCATTTAATAATGTTTCTTGACAGTATGGATTATTTTGTGCTAATGTACCAATTAATTCACAACATAGAGCTTTGATTTCAGGATTTTTATCATTTAGAAGACTTGTTAGAATATTGTATTCGGTCAATTTATGAAAATCAATGGCAAAGTTAATATCTTCACACCAATCTCTTAAAGTTTCCAAGGCTTCGATGCGGCGTTCTACAGTCTCTTCAGAGCTTTCGAGTACTTTTAAGCATTTTTTTATTTCATCTATTGGATTTATTGACATTGAATCTAATGCTTCTGATAGCCATTTACGCCGTTCTGGACTTATTTCACGTTTTTCGTTTTTTGTTTCATCATCAGTCTTTGTTTGCTCTGTATGAGATGCTGAGAATTTGAGTACATTTTGAAGAAAAGTCATTTTACTTTGATCCATTTTTGATACTAATTTTTTTTTATAAAATTTCTAATCAAATTTTCAATTTTGAATTTAGATAATATACTAAGATATTTTGAGTAGTTAATTCTAGAAAAAAATTCTAGAATTATAATTGTTCGCACATTTCAAATAATTTATAAACTTTTACTCATGTTAAAAATTAAATTCAAAAATTTCAAAATACTTACAATAGTTCGTTTTTTTTGTCTTTGAACTAAATCTTTGATTTCAATCTATAATGCCATCTTATTTTTTAAATTTATTTTTCTAGTTATGAGCATTTGAAAATAATGATTCTGAATCTTTTTAGCTATTTTAACCCCTATACTTTTTGGACTGGATTGCCACTAATAATTATACAGACCTGGTTCCTTAAATCAAAAACCTAAGTTAAAATTTGAAATCATCTTGGCAAGATATCATCAGTACTAAATAATCATAATATCTTTCAAATTTTTTTTTTAATAATTAGAACACGCTTGTTGTTCACCTCTAAAAGCCTTTCTCTAATCCGACCGCACTTGAACAAAAACTTTTTTAACTTTTGTTCATCTTAGATAAATTCTTTTTTAAAATTATGAGTCCCTAGTGGAAGGCCTAAATACTCAAAACCTTGAACATAAATATTCAAAAATTCATTTTTTTTTGATAAAACTAAAAGTAAAATGAGTAATATGATATTTCCTGAAAACAACATTGTCTAAAATTTTCAAATAATTATGAGCTTTTAATAGTCAAAATGCATGGACGATAAAACCTTGTTTATAGCCTCAAGGCTCTCCTATTTTTTGATGATCCCTCACCCCTATTAAATTCGGATATAACACCATACTTTTTTCAATTAAAATTCAAATCAGCCCCGGGTTAAAAATAAAACTATAAAAAAAATCTAAAATTTTTTCTTTAAATTTTTGCATTAACCCAGGGTATTTATTTTCAAGTTTAAATTTAGGCTTTAAATAACGTGAATACTTGCACATTAGGCCATATTACATTTTTTACAAAACAAAATCGATAAAATTTTGAACAACACCATCCCATTTTAAATTCATTTTTTACTTAACCCCTGGAGTAAAAAATTTAAATTCATTTTCTTGATATAGCACCAGGGACTGTAAGCAAGGTTTTACGTGAGTTTTATTTTAGGTCGATTTGAGATTTTGCGAATTTTAAAAATCTAAATACTTTCGAACAAAAAAATTGTATTCAATTTCTCAGAATTGTGAGTGGTTTAAGCTACATCAGGGGCCTAAATTTGGAATTTTCCGCACCCTTTAAATTACTTTTTTAGGTTTTTAATTGATCAAGTCTCATAATATTTTAAAAACTTGAGAAAAACATCTTAAATAAACTCTAATTTTTTTATCTTCTAATAAAAAAATATTAAAATATTTGAGTTCAAACAGAACTATACGATTCCAATTAAATCTCCAACAGATATTTCTGTCAAATAATTGTAAAAAAAAAATCATCTTAATTTTTGGCTTTTTTTTTGTAAAAGTCAAATAGAATCCAGCTCATTTTTGTTTTCTAAATAAACCAACTACCGTAAAACCTTGCTTATAAGCGACTAAAAATCGCTATTTTGAAGGGTGAAATCAAGCAAAAGAAAAATGAATTAGGTCTCTTGATTTGATTTATCCGATGGAATTTAGTGTGACCTATTTAGTTATAACAAAATTTATTTTTTTTCTGCTCTCCCTTCTTCTAAAAAAAGGGGGTTTAGGGGGGCACTTATAAACAAGGTAATACGGTAATCAAAGAAAGATTCAACACCAACGCACTTTTACTTACATTAAAGACGAAACTTGGTAAAATATTAGCTTTATTTTTTGAAAATTTTATAATTAACTTAGGCCAAAGTTTTACTTTATTTTAGAAAATTAAAATTTTCATTTTTCAACAATAATTTAGTATCCAAAGCTACAGTTAATAAACTGATGAAATTCTTTCAAACTAAATTATAATTTGCTAGAAACTTTTAATCGGAATGAGTGATTTAGAAAAAATTGGTTTTATCAAAATTGACAATTTAAATTCAAACAATAATCCAAGACAAACAAGATTGGATTCAATAGGCTACAAATTAGCAATAATACAATCTAAAAGAGATTACGAAAAATATTCAAATATTCTTAAGCAGAAAAACGATATCAAACAATATTATGTACCAAAAAAAGATTACAAAGATCTTATGTCTAAACATGAACAACTTTTGCTCAACTTGTCACAAATAAAACAAAATTTCGAATTAACAAAACTCAATTTGGAAAATTTAAACCAAAAAGTAATTAATTTAAATCAAGAGAGAAATAGACTAAATGGAAATTTAGCTCTTATCTCAAGATCAAGATCGCCTCGATTCAATTGGAATTACTATGCCGAAAATTTCGAGGACCTAAATACGAATGAACTTAATCTTAAAGAAAAATTACAAAGTGAATTTGTATCGAGTAAAAATAAAGTTAATTTAATTTTTGAAAAATATTTTGCGCACTCGATACGAAATGGCGAAGTCAATTTGAAAGATTTAAAACTAACAAATTTTTCAAATCAATCCGTATTTAAATTTGTAAAAAATGAAAATTCGGAAAAAATTAAAAGAATTTTTTTTAGCAATCGTGACTTTTTTCTAATTGCTGAAAATATAATAACGAGTAAATTAATCGAGGATTTCAAGTCGAAAAACATTTCTAAAATGAGCGAGTATATTTATCGCTACGCTAAAAAACGTCAAAATAATGTGTCATTAAAGCATTTAGATTCATTTAATTGGAGTCTTAGTCTTATTTTCAAAGGACAAGATCAAAAAATGACTAAATATTTAAGTTTTCTTGGTCAAATAATTAATGACTTAATTGACATGGAATATTTTATAAAATTTTATAAATTTTTAATCGAAATTTATTTAGAATTAAGTAAATTTTGCTCTAAAGATTTACCAGAAAATTTTAGATTAGCTTATGATTTTTTGATTAGTTTTAAAGCAAAGAATTTTGAGGTCGATCCACCTCAGAATTTGCAAATTTTAATGCTTGATTTGGTCGAAGAGAACGATGAGTATTTTGTTACTTTCGAAGAAATGGAAGATATTTTAAAAAATTTATTTACTGATTTAGTGACTAGTGAATATATACACAATTTAAAATTATTGATGATTAATGATGTGGATAAGTTTAGAAAAAATTCTAAGCGATCTGAAAAAGCCTTTGATTTTAGAATTTTATTCGTACAAAATCATTATGGAAGTTTGTCTTTATTTCTTGATCAAATACTTGATTTTATAATTAAGCAAAAAAATTAATAATTCGAATTATTTTTTAATTCGTTATCGTTAGACTTTTATGGAAAATTTTTGGCATGAGACTAAAATCTGTTAAAAAATATCTTTTTTTATAAATTGAATTTGGTAAATTAAAACCGCTAGGTAAACTGCTTGGAGGTGACCTGATACCGTATTACCTTGCGACGAAGTGCATACACTAAAACCCGAAAACGAGATTTTAGTGCATGCACAAGCCTCATAGGAGCCCATGTTAAATTAACCCTTAGTAAAAGAGAATGCGCTAATTTTTGGTATTTGGGTTTTTTCAAAGCATCAACAATAAAAATTTCGATTTAAATGTCGCATTTGAAATAAAATTTCGTTTTTAAGTACCGCACTAAAATGCGAAAGAAAAGAAAAATTTTTTTTATTTTTTTTTTCATATATATGAATTTCAGATTTTGAAGCCGGGTCTAAAATCAAAAAATCAAAAACTTAAAAAACTAAAAAAAAATCATTTTTTTATTAAAAAAAGTTAATTTTAGGCTTAAGTGCCAGGTCTAAAATTGGTTATTAGAAATAAACCCTTGCAAATTTGAGGACATTATGGTTCGATTTTTTGAAAAAAGAAAAAATTATGCAACTCTGTGAAGCTTGAGAAGTTACAACTTATAAAAGAGTCTAGAAAATCTCTGCAATGTGCAAAATATTACATTTCGATTTAACATTAATTTATTCTCTTTTAAAGGAATAGAATTTTCTTGTGTTCTTATTATAACAATAAGAAAAATATATTATAAAAAATATTCAATATTCAAATAAAATAAAATTTTCTTTTCTTAAATCGTTATCCTAAGTTAGTTTAAAATCGTTAAAATTTTAAAAATTATTAGCTAAATTTGATTGCAGAGATTTTCAGACTCATATATAAATTGTGATTACCCAAGTTTCACAAAGAAGCATATTTTTTTCTTTGTACACACAATTTCGGCTTTTATTAGAAGATTTGTTATAAAATGAGAATAAAACTTTTAAATTTGTTTTAAGTGTTGAAAACTTTAACAATCAGTTTAAATAATGTATTTTTCAAAAATAACTTTTTTTAATTAAATAAAATCGGTAACAATATTTTTTTAAGTTATTGACAATAGAACGAAATATTTTGCTGCTGAAAAAATAAAATTAATAGCCGTGAAGAGTAATGCTACATTCCTGAAATAAGTTGACATGTTTTTAAACATATGAAAGAGTCTTAGAGTCTTGTAATATGTTAAGGCTTTCTTCAATATCTCATCGAAAATGCCTTAAACAGCTCCAGAGCAAACTATAAAAAAAAATTTTCTATCAAATTTGTTTAAGATCAATAACATTTTTTGCTTAAGCAATAAACATCGTCTTAAACATCTCTTAAGCGTTGCTTTTTATTTGTTTAAAATCTGATAAAATGCTCTTTAACAAGCTGTCAACTGTGACTAACGTTTTTTAACAATTTTTGTAAAAGCTTAATAACGAATACTTATGCTTAAACAAATACTTACATATAATCATCTCGTAAAGGATTTTCGGCATTTTGTAAGGTGGGCCAAATCATAAACTTCCGTAGGATAAATTTATTAAAATTTTTTTTATATGTTATAGAACAAGGTTCGTAGAATGCGAAAATGAAAAAAAAATTATGGATAATCCTTTGTTTGCCCTATTTAATCGGCTTCAAACTTAATCCTTCATTTTTTAATTAAATGGATTTTAAAATGAATAAAATTGATTTATGTCGATTTTTAATATGAAATTTAATATTTCAAGCTCTGGCAATCTTAGCAAAAAAAAATCAGGCAGCCAAGTTCCTTTTTACCAGTAAATTTTTAAAAAATTGTAAAACAACCCTTTATTTTTGATTTATTTTTAGGAAAAAACTATGTAGTCTTTCAAATTGAAGATTTTTTTTTAAGCGATCCTTGATTTATACGTTTCACCTAATGCTGAATAAAAGTTACTAGAAGGATTTTTGATCAAAAAATTTTTTCGACTTTTAAATTTGAATTTAAAATAAGCACCTTTTTTAAGATATATTTAATTAAGAATTTTTATGTTTTTTTTTTCAAAAAATTATTTATTTTCTTAGCTTTAATGGTATAAAAAAAATTATTTAATATTTGTGTTAAAAGATTTGTTATTTTTTTGGTTTTTGACGGTTGCACTAGATCTTGCACCGAAAAGAGTTTGAAGAACATCTTGATAACTAGAATTATTTTCATACATCTCAAGAGCCTTCCAAAATCTACCCCAAAGTTTTATTCCTAATTTTTTATTTTCATATTGGTCCAAGGAGCTGCAAATTAACCTAAAAAATTTATTAAAATCTTGGTCATTATTTCGTCTAACGAAATTCTTTAAATCACACCATACTCCTTCAATGGGATTAAGCTCGCAATGGTACTTAGGGCACCAGATAATCTTAATATTATATTCAGCCGCTAATTTTTCTAAATGGGTATTAACACCATCAAAAGCCGGATGGGTAAGCAACATTTCTCTTAATTCTTTTAACAAAAAGTCTTTCGAAGAGGAAGAATTATAAACCTAATTTTTTACAAATATCGAGTAATCCAATATAAACTCCATTTTGATCGACACAATCTATGCTTAAAAAAAAAATTAGAAAATTATTTTTTTTCTTAGACAGTCTAATACCTTTGTTTTAAATCGTTTTCTAACCATTCAATAGTCTTATATATGCAATTAGTTCCGGGAAATTTATTGAAATGATTTATATCATAAATCTTAGAAGTGTGAGTTGTTGCATTGTCGACGATAAAGTCAATATCACAGTTTTCAAAGTAAATTCGATTAGTTTAAATAGGCGACCAAATTGTGCTAGAATGGTAGCATTTTCAAAGTAATTGTCTTTTTTTGGTTGAATCCACGCGTTGGCAGATCTTGGGAAAAAATTAAGTGAAACAGAATTTCGGTTTAGATCTGGATATTTTTTAATAGCTTTTTCCCACTCTGTCTCAGAAAGTTGAAAATATCATTTGAATTATGCTGTATCATAAAAAGACTCAACATGATACTTTGACCTCTTCCTTTGTTAAAAAATGGCACATTTTCGGGAAAAATCCATTTAAATTCTGACATTTCACCAGATCTGAAAGTTGACTCATCGTGACTTATTAGAATTCTTTTTTTGCGTAAAGGAATATTCCAGGTGAGACCACCAAAATGCATAAACGGATAAAAATAAAATTCCTTATTATCCAGAAAGTATTTTATAAATCCAATTCTTGTTGTTTTCACATCATCGCGCTCGTATCCTTCAAAATAAGGTCGGTTGGTATTTTTATCAAATCTCGCTCCCCACTTAAGCATGTCTGCTCGGCAGCTTTCCACTGATCTAATTAAAACATTAGAATCTTTTGCAAAATAGATAACATCATCAGGATAAATTTTTCTGAATGTTTTATCTACGAATTGAGCAAATAAATAAGCATTGAAATTGCAAGTTTTTTTTGATGCTTCATTTAAGGCAAAAGCTTTGGCTTCTATTTCAAGCTCTGGATAATTTTCATAAAATGTTATACGTTTGTAGCATCCGCGACCGTCTCTAAGAATAACACAAGGATCATCTTCGTCGATAATTGTAAGGACCCAAGAGTGGCAAGTTCTTTTTGATAAAAGATTTAACGATTCCAGAATTAGCCGACACGTTTCGAATTTTATATTTAACATTCGAAGAAGTGTATAAATTGCGACGCTTATTATTCTCATATGTTTAGAGTTAAATCCAGGAATTAGATCAAATAAAATAGCAAATAAATTCGAAATAGTTTGAATATCAATGTTGTTTAGTATTCGAGTCTGGTAATCTTTAATAAATTTAAATCAAAAAATGTTAAATTATTTTTTTAAATCATAAATATTTACTTGAAACTTGATAACTTTCAGTTTGGCACTCAACTGACTTTTTTAAAGGAGTATTTTTGTGTTGGTTGTTAGGATTATCGATTAAGCTTTCTTCAAGGCTGGAATAGACCTCATCCAAATTAAAAACATTTTGTCCTTGGTCCCCGGTATCTTCAGGATCTCTAATTAAGAGTATTTGATCAGTTCTTTTATTAAAATTTTCTTCGCCGGCTCTCGATCTTTTGGTTCTTGGGGACATTTCTGTGTTTATTTTATATCAAGCGGAACAAAGGACAAAAACAAACAATAAAAAAAACCTTCTAGTAGCTTTTGTTCAGGAGACTCTAAAGTATATTATTTTATAAAAAGATGTAAGGATTGCTACAAAATGAAGGACTACATAGTTTTTAAAAAACGCTGAAAAATAGGGATTTTGTAAGATATAATAGAAATTAAAAAAAATTTCTAATTTTTTTCTTATATTTGGATATTGTTAATTCATTTATGCTCTTTAGAATAAAAAAAAAATTAACAAAAAAAAAATTATTTTTCGCATTATATTTTAATTTAAAAAAATCATAAAAATAGCAGTTTTTAAAAACAAACATAGCTCGATAATTAGATAATATAAGACACCCCTTTTTTTTTTTTAAATTTTCTATGATCAATGAGGTTCGAAAAAAATCAAAAAAAAAATTTATGAAAATCATTTATAAAAAACGGAAGTTTATGATTTGGGCCACCTTATGATTACAAACACTTTTACGTCTTAGCTCTCTCAGAGTACGGTTATAAATTATGAAAAATTTAAACTTCTGATAGGGAAATTTCCATTTACTTTATTTGCATTTCCCAAAATTCAATAAAAAATTATTTTTATCTCATTATTATGAGCTTTTTTTCCGTAAAAACGTCTTAAAAGCTCATATTTTTTTGCTTATTTCCAACTAAAATATTTACAGTGTATTTTTTGATTCGACGATAAACTGATAACAGATGATAAATTAGCCTTACTTTAATTTAGTAAATGAAGCATTATTTTTTTGACGATAAAAAGTAATATGCTGTACAGTCCTTACCTAAATTAAGAACCAAGTAAAATAAAACCACTCTAAGTTAAGGCGTCGTTAAGCTCAGGTGATTTTTTACCCGAAGAATTAAAATTTTTAATAATTTTTAGAGGGTTATTTAAATTGAGAAAAAAAATTTTTGTTTTTCAAACATTTTATATTTAAAACTATCAAAATTTCATACCATAAAAAAAGAGAATTTAAGTTTTCTACTCTAGAATAAAAGACATTTTGAAACATTGAATTGAATTGCTTGTTTGTATTAATTTTTGGATGAATTTGTACTAATTGATGTTGATTGTACTGGCGTTGTTTTTTTTATGGTCATATCTAAATTTTTTTCTAATTCATTTAATGATGAATCTATGTCGCCAAGTATCATAAAAAAAGTAAAGTTAAGAAAAATAATTTTTATGTTGTTTTTTTAATGGGGTTTAGATTTCATTCTATTTGTGCTCTTCGCCTGATTGATTTATCAAATCAGCAATATTCTTTTCCAATTCGTCAATTCTATGACCCATTTCGTCAAGTAAAAGAGAAATAGAATTAAGGCAAAAAAACTTATGCTAAAAATAAAAAGATTTAAATTTAAAATTTTTGTTTCGAAAAAAAAAGGATATTTCTATTGATTATTTGATCTGACATCGATTGAAATTTATCTTGCATTTGTTGTAATGTCAATTGAACAAAATTTGTCAATTCTTGGACATTTTTTGGATCAGATGGTTGTTGAAATGATGAAATGTGATCAGTCATTTTTTTGTTTTATCGCAAAAAATTTTATTCTAAAAAAACTAGTAAAATAAAAATTAATTTTTAGGAAAATTTTTTCTGAATTTTTTTTCCATTGTATGGTTTGTTATATTTAAATCACTCTCTCAAATTTTATTTTTGCTCGCTTAGTTACAGTAAATTCTTTGTGTGTGTAAGTAGTTGTAAATTCTAGAATTTCTATCAGCAATGCCTTTTAAATTTTAAAAGCTCTTTTTTTGAAAATATAATAACAACCAAATATCGAAATAAAAGAATCGAATTTCCCAAAAAAATAAAAAAGAAAAAACTTGATGGTTTTTAATTTTTAAATAACCCAATTAAACTCTTAAGGAAGAAACATAATTATTTTTTTCAAAATTAGGTTTTGAGTTAATTCAGTTGTTGATAGAGATATCATTAATTTTTCAACAAAAAAAAAAGAAAATAAAGTTTTGAATTTTATTTTCTTTATTTAGTCAAAATTGAGTTTTTTAATTCAGCATAAAAAATTCTTTTTTTTTAAGCATAATCTAAATTTTCTTTTTTTGCGTTGGATATTTTTTTCAAATACTGAAAAAAAATTGACTTTTCAAGTAAAATTTTTTAAGGCGAATTTTTATTTTGAAGAAAATAATAATTTTCATGCAATTAAAATCCGAAAAAAATAATACAAATATTATTTTAACTATAAGCAAGACTTAAGTTAAATCATGAGTTAAAAAAAAGGTTACTTTTAGGTCTTGAAAATTAATTGAAATTTTTCGATGGTATTAGATTAATTTTTTGAATTGTTTTGTTTTGTTAAAAATAGAATAGTTTTTTTTATTGTGTTCATTATATTTGGGCCATCACTTAAAACAGTATCAGTTGCATTTTTTACCAAATTTTTTCAATGAGGCATGACATACTTGATATAAGTTTTTAGCATTTTATTATTTTGTTCTTACTGTTGCTTTTTTGGTAATTCTTTCTAAACTTGGTAGTAGTATGATTTCCTTACCGTCATTTATTTTAAACATACATGTGACATGTATGTAACTTACTCAGATTTCATACATGCAACATGTCTGCTAAATTCTTTTCTGACAGACATGTCTCAGGTCTGAAATAGGAACCTCGACAGACATGTCGCTGAAAAATTAGTTTGACTGGTAAATTTTTTATAGAAAAGCATCATTAAGTATCATTACTAATTTTAAAATGTTAGGAATGCTGTTAGGAGTGATGGTTTAAAGGGTCCTACCCAATATGGCGTTAACAGCTTACCAAAAACTTTACAAAAATCAGAAGCAAGAATAGAGCATTTCTACCGAATTAACCCGGACCGTACTCGTACCGAGCCGTACCCAGACTAAAAAAAAAATATTTTTGATAATTTTTATCGGTCTATGCGGTCTAATTCGGTACGGATACGGTCCGGGTTAATTCAGTAGAAATGCTTTATTTTTTTATGGAAAACTTAATTTGATGAAACTACCCTAAATTTATTTGAATTCGTAATTAACAAATTAAAGAGACCGTGTGTTTTATTACTGATTTTATGTGCTGGATTTTCAATGCATAAAATCATCATTACCCCGCCTCAAATAAAATTCACAAAAAAAATGGAATATTTAAAAGCACTTAAAATTCCGAAACAATTTTTTTTTGGAAGATTTTATGGATAATTTGAACGAGTCAATTAATTCCAGAGACTGGAACCTTATTTATTCTGGGTTTGGGTGCGAATGAGTATACCCATCCATCCTCAAACCTGGTACCCAAATACCTGAATTTTATAGGTTACCAACTCAATACCAATTCATGATTACCCGACTTTTTCGGTATACCTACATGATACCAACAACTGAGTACTTGTTTTTCTACTAACAATGCAACAAAATTAAAAAAAAAATCGAATCACAGAAAATTTCAAGAATCAAAATCAAATTAAAACATGATCTTATCAAACCACTTCTTAAATATATTTTTGATGCTTATTAAAAAATTTTTTAGACTTGACTAAAAATTTTGACATTTGAACTAGTCTGATCTTGTTAAAAATCTTTTAAAGCTTGAAATTAAATAGTCTCTTAAACTTAAAATATTTAGAATCGTAATTAAATCAAATTTAAAAATATTTTTTTCAATCATTTAAATTTTTCTTTGTTTTTTGTTGATTTTACACTGCTTTATTGCTCTGAGATTAATTTGAAATTGTAATTAAAGGCCAATGCTCCATAAATTCGTATTTTTTAAATATTTATTTTTTCCAAAAACAAACCACACCATGTTTTTCATCACGTTTTTTTGTCTTAGAAAAGTTGAAAAAAAAAAAAAATTAAATCATCTTCATATTGTTCATAAGCTCAAACAAAAGCACCTAAATTTCAGTTTTTTTAGCTTTTTGTAGTTTTTACAGCTATATATAACTTATTTTTTGTTTTTCTTGATTCAGCACCTAAAATTACATAAGGGAGTAAATTTTCAGCTAGAAGGTTAATTCAGGCCATAAGAGCCTTGAAAAAACAGATTTTTAGTTGTTTCATTCAAACTGTTTTAATGATCTCCTACTAGAAGTACTTCTAGAACTAAGTATTTGGTATTAAAATGTAGAGAATTAAATTTTGAAAAAAATTGTCGAGCCAGTTTTTTGAAAAAAAAAATTTTTTCTTTAAAAAAATAGACAAAATATTTATGTTTTTTTCTATACATCAAAAAAGATGTGTTAAAATAATTCAAAATAGAAAAAATTAAAATTTTTTTGGAAATTTTTTAATTTTTAAATAATTTTTAGTGAATTTCTTCTAAAAATTACTTTTTGATTCTTTATTTCCGTTTAACTTTAAAGTAATATTTCACCACGTTTCTATCGATTTTTTCTGACTATTTTTACAAGTTTTCGCCCTAATACAGAAGGAGAGTGTTGTTTTAATACTCTAAAATAGTCCAATAAGCTTTTACCTAAATCTTTTTCAAATAATCAAAAGGAATATCATAAATATCATTTAACACTGGAACGTCCAAATTTCTCATTTACTATGTTCGAACTTACATTATTTGATCATTTTCCTTTGTATATCTTGGTTTAGTTAACTGAAGTTTTTGATCAGTTCGATTGATTCGTGGGACTGTAAAGTTTGTTTTTATTCACTAGTTTCAATTCAGCATTTTAAGTGCTTTTTTTTATTAAGGAATACATTTTTTCCAAAGCATAAATTTTTACACTTTGTAACATTTTCGCTACATCCATACATCCAGAACTGACTTTATGTTGAGTTAGTTTGATTTAACAAGTATTCTGTTCTCATTAAAATGGTCTTATAATGTTTTTATTAAATTGACTTTTTTAAACCGGTGTTCAAATGCATCAACCGGGACTTTTTTTCAATAAGTTTTTCATATTTCAGTAAAACAAAGTTGTTAAATTTTGTAACAATTTAAAGCTATAAGAAAAGTATATAATTATAAAAGTTTTATCAAATTGAGCGAATTGAAATGAACTTCACAGCCCCTTGATTCGCTTACTTTTTACCATAAATTCGTGTTAAATTACCGGATTTTACGTAATTTTTCGTAAAAACGCAATATCGTAGCAGCACTTTAAAACAATAGAGTACATCTAATGAAAAAAAAAATTATTGAGTTGTAAATCATCTCTAATATCGACCATGAATTTTGACCATATTTTAATTCTATGTCAAATTTATCTATTAGTTTGGCAAAGCCCTGGTTAAAGAGGATTTGGTAGTTTTTCAAAAAAATAATATTCAACTTATCCTTTTCATATCATATATTAATAATAAAAAAAAGTGACTTAACAACTAATTTTACTTTGAAAAAAAAAATATTTGATCTTTTTCAAAATATCCAAAAAAAGTTCACAAATTTTGACTTTTTTAAAATCTTAATAAGTTTGCTACTAACAAAATATCATTCAATATATAATCTTTTATTATTAGTATTTTTTATCTTTTTGATTTTTTCATTGAATACAACACGAGTCTTAGCCAAAATTTCTTTTAATTTATTACCACAATCAAAATAATCTATTTGTATAACTTGGTATAACTTTTAAGTCACATTCATGCTAAAATAAAAAAAACTAAAAACGATAACTCTCATTTTATGAGTAGTTAATCTTTATAAATACATAGACAAAAACAAAATATTTACTACTATTTAAGAAAGTAAGTTGTTTTTTTTGTTGATTAATAAATCAATAGACTGCCTTTAATTACCACACACAACAACAAAAAAAAAAACTAATACCAAATAAATAATCTAGCTTTAAATTTGCTTCTTTATTTTCAACGTTTTTTTTTGTTGTAACCTTAAAAAAAAATAAAAAAAAAAATATTTTTGACCAATTTTTTTTTAAAAGCCAAACAAAAGAAAATTGATTGATTTAAAAAGGTCAATTTTTTTTAGTAATTTTTGAAACAAAAACATACGAATTAAGCCTATTTTGAACGGATAATTTAAATAAAATAGTCAATTTGCTTCCTAAATTTTTTGTTGTATTGTTTCAATTTTTTTTGTGTGTGTGTGTCCTGTGCTTAAATATTAACCTAATTTCTCTCTTTTTTAATTTTTTCTAGGAACTAGATGAGAATAGCAGATTTTCAAAACTGAAGTTTAACTTTTTAATTAAATTGAAACAAATTTTTATTCACGAAAATAAAAATAAAATGAATTCCCAATCGTTGACCACAGTTATTAAAATAGGAAATATAATTAAATCTTTGAAAAAATTGCCCGAAAATGAGTATGAAAGTGATCAATGCTTGGAATATTTGAAAAAAATAGATAATTCGTTTAATGATGAGAAAGCCCTACGAGCTGAAATTGCCAAAGCTATGGTCGATCATCAATATCCAGGTTTTTAAAATTATTTTAAAAGAAAAATCAAAAAAAAAAAATTTTTGTAATTTTTTCTTTTAAATAATTGATAGAAATCGCTTTAAAATGTTTGAAATTTTACACTAGAAAAAATTTATTTGAAAATGATCAAACTTGGCCATGTTGTTTTTATCTTCTAAGATCGATTTGGAACTATTCAGACATCAATCCCGAACTAGCAATTGTAATTTAGAAAAGAAAAATTTAAACTTGAAAAAATAAATAAAATTTTTTTATTGTTATAAGGCATGCTCTGGTTTCATACCGATACTCTTAGAATTTTTAACAAATGAATGTTTACTTTCGTCGGACGAAGAGGTTAATTTAAGTGATAAATATAAATCTTTGATTATAAAATCGTCTAAATTACGTGGGATTTATTTAAAGGATGAGAAATTATACAAATTATCGCTCAATATTATGAATAATATAGCACATCAGCCTGAAACTAAAGTATACTTTCAACAGAATCAAGCATCCAAAGTAAATTTTGTTTTAAATTTTTTTAAAAATAAAAATTTAAAAATTTTAAAAATTTTAGATTTTAAAAAATGTAACTCATTCGATTGAAAGCGAGCACTTAAAAGTTTTGGTTTATCTTATTTTGGCGCAAATAATTAATGAAAATGAATTTGATAAGCTTAACGATCCATCAAGTATTTAAAATTTTTTTATTTCAATTTAATAAACTAATTAAGTTTTATTTTTGATTAAAAGACGAAGTAGCCGAGTCAGTTGTAAACTATATTAAAGAGTCATTAAAGAAAGAAAGACGATATAAAGGAATTAGTACATCGGAGTATTTGGAATGTCTTGCCAAGCTCGCAGTTACTAAGGATAATAAAATAAAAGTGTTAAATATTTCATTTTTTATTCAGTTATTTTTTGATTTATTATTAAAGTAATTTTTAGATTTATGAGACTGGGGTTTTGAGTGTGTTAAAGCAAATATTGGGAAATTCGGCGTTTGGTGAAGAGCAAAATCATGCACTTACTTGTCTTTGGAATTTGAGTTATGAAGAGAAAATATGTGATATTTTGAAACGTGACAAAGAATTCAATCAGACATTGTGTAATATTAGAAATATGAGTCCGTCTGAAGAAATGCAAAAAAAAGCTGCTGGTATTTTGTTTACTTTAAATGATTTGGGTAAAAAGGTCGACTCCAAAATTCAACTTAAAAATAATCATGTTATGATTAGTTATAACTGGGCATCGAGAGATGTGTGTCTAAAGATTAAAGATGATCTTAAGGTAAATAAAAAAAAAAATTTTTTCCCCCCAAAATTTATTTTACCAATTTATTTCAATTTGAATATTCAATTTTGAAAAACATTGAAAAACTTTAAAGCCTATAAACTTTAATTAACAACCCTATTTCAGACCCAATGATGGGACTGTTTTTTTAGCTGTATTTGGTAAAATATAATTGGAATTGTTTTCTATATTAGTCAGTTAAAATTCATATTATTAAAAATATTTTTTAATTAGAGCCGAGGATATCAAGTATGGATTGATGTCGAGCAAATATATGGCAGTACATTGGCAAGTATGGCCGAAGCTGTCGAGAACTCAAGTGTATTTCTTATGTGTGTAAGTGAAAAATATTATCAAAGTCCAAATTGTAGACTTGAAGCTGAATATGCCGTCAAGTTACAAAAACCAATTATACCTTTAGTAATGCAACAAGACTACTCGCCGCATGGATGGCTGGGCATTATAATAGGTGGAAAAATATATTATAAATTTGCCGGACAGCGTGTTAATTTCGATCAGACTATGTCGAGTGTAATTAAAGAAGTAAATCGCTATTATCAAGAAGAAAAGCCCAAGTCTCGTCTTTCAAATCTCAATTCGACTAATTCAAGTAATCAATCCAATAATCTATCATCATCAAATACTTATAATAATAATTTAAATGGATCGAATATGACACTTGATTATCAGCGTAAAATTGGTTCATTTTCAATGAAACAATCGACTGAAAGTTTAAATGCCAGTGAATGGACTACTAAAGATGTTAAAAATTGGCTTAATTCTTTAAATTTGTCAACTTGGATAGTTGATTCGGATATATTTGACAATGTAAACGGAATGTTGCTCAAGGAGCTTTATGAGATTAAACGGAGTGTAATTTTTTTTTAACTAAATTTTTAAAAATTAATTTTTTTAGTGAGTTTTTATTTTAAAGTCACCTGATTTTTTTTATTCGACTCTCAAGTCAAAATTTACGAATAATTCCAGTACTATAAAGCACAAGTCAAATGGGACCTATTCAGTTGATGATTTTAATTTATCAGATTTATTAAAATTGTCATATGAGTTGAGTGAATTGTTTAGTAGTCAAAAATCGTGAAAAATTATTTTTTTTTTTGGTTTTAATAGTTTTAATAAAAAATTTCATTTATTAATTATTTGTAAAAAAAAATTATTTTTAATAATATTTTATAAATAAAATAAACTACTTTATGGTCTTAATCTTTCCGAATTAATATAATTTAAATCAGAAGATTATAAAAAAAGATTATAAGTAACTCGTGGGATGCAAATATCGATTCTTATTCTTTTTGTTGTAATCAGCGAATTATAACGTCAAACTCCCTTGTGTCCCTAGTCCCTTCATAATGTACCCTCCTACATTTTGTAACCTTCGTAAACAGAATTTGGGATGATATTTTTCTTTATTAAATCTTTTTACAATAGCCCTTGATAGTTTTTGAAACAAAAAATGGACTTTTTATTTGCGAAGAGAACTTAAACAATTTCAACACTTTCATTCTTTTTTTTTGGAAGACACTTTAAAAAATACACCGATAATAAACAGAGTCTAAGCGACGATTGGAGACTTTTAAATTCTTTCAATTTTGGAATCGAATCAGAAGGAATTTTGTGATAAAATTTAAAATTTTTCCAAAAAGCATCAAAACAATTATTGAGAGTTGCACCGACGAAGTTGGTTTGTAAGCTTTACCACGACATTATTTCAGCAGGTCATTTAAGATTCGAAAAAACACAAAGAGCTTTCTTAGTAAAAAGTAAAAATTCAAAGTTAAGGATTCGTTCAATATAGCCCCATTAGTTTCGATAAACAATGACAGTGCATGGAACTTAATATCTTTCATTTTTAATCTTTTATTGTTTTTATTTAACGGAAATAAACAGATGTTTACTTATTTTTTAATTAAGAAAATCAACTTAACAAATTTATTTTTTAAAACTTAGATAAAATTCAGGAGTAATGCATTTAATTGCGCTAAATTTAAAAACTTGCAAAAATCTTACAGCTTTATAGATCTTCAACTACAGTGCTGGCAAAGGTTTTGTAACAGTCCGTCATCTGACGTCATATGATGGTTTTTCCAAAATGACGTCATATGATGTCATTTTTCGATTTTTTCCAAGCGTCATCTGACGTCATGTGACGTCATATGTATGGAATTAAAATACTTATGAAATTAAACATCGACTTTAATACCGCGCATAATTTCAAATTATTTATTTTCAAAAGCATTTTTTTCTTATTAATAATAGTAAAAATAAGAAATCTTTAAAAAGACTCAAAAAAGATAACAAATAAATCCATAAAAAATTTTTCAAAAATGATAGTTAAGTATACAAATCAAATTCAAGATAACAAGAACGAGAAGTAATGATGCAAGTATTGTTCCGCATTTATATGGGTTGAGGAAAAACAGAATAATCGCTAACCAGTCCATTTTTGGCTAGGGGCACAACGAAGTTAGGTTTTTGCTGCGTTAAAAATAAAGTATCTTTTTCTCCTCAAAATCCAATTCCGGATTATCTTTTATAACTTTTCCAAGAAGTCTACGGAAGCCATAGATTTTAGAACAAACATATGACCTTTAAATAAAATTTTATAGTTTCCTTCTCTTAACAAATAAGCCGAAAAAAAGAACAACAATCTTTGTCAACTAAAAAAGCCATTATACTTGAAAATACAAATAGAAGTGATGAAGTATTCGCCGATTAATTTGATGTTGAAATTAATTAATTTATTTATTATTATTGAATTAACCTCCTTTAAGGAG
>NTPY01000678.1:1282537-1308461 GCA_002922825.1 Brachionus calyciflorus
TTTACGTAAATATTTAATAACTTCAATATTTAGCGATTTAATACAAGTCACTAAATCGTTTAAAGGAACTCTTGCAAGTTGATTAACATTTGCTAAAAAATAAGTGGTAATATTCGACTTCAAATCATCATTTAAATTTGAAATTCATAATTTATGTATAAATTATGAATTTCAAATTTTATTTTGAAATTAATAATTGGTAGAATTTTAAAAAAAAGAAAATTATCTTAATCATCAATATGAATCTGCTAGTAAAAATATTGATTTTAATCTAAATCCGTAGTTTTTGTAATTCTGTGATTTTCTGTATAAGAAATTTTTTTTAAAATGATATCATAAATCAGTTATATTCTTAAATATTAATGGGACAAAACCGGTGAATACATGCGAACCCACTGTAATTTATTAAGATCTGATGAAACTATAATTGATCGCATGTGACTCAACCGATATTGAACCATTTACTTTACGGATATTGTTAATTAACAAAAAAGAAGCAAAATCATTTTAAGAAGGAATTATTTGCTCTTCTTTCTTTAAAGCTGCTCAATCCAAAATATGAAAATATTTATTTTGGGATCAAAATTATGCCTTACAGTTAAGAAATCTAACAGTGGACAAATCGTTACCACTCTAAAACGATCAGTTTTTTGAAAATCAGTTAATATTTTAAAGATTAATCAAAATACGAGAGTTTTTTGTAAAGTTAATAATGATAGCGATCCAGCTAAAATTTTTTATGAATTTTTCTCAGGAAGTCTGGGAAGGGAAAGAAAAAAATTCAGAAAGTCTAAAGAATTAAATCAGGTTACCTGATCAAGTTTTTAGAATTTTTGAAAAAGAAGAGTTAAATTTGAAAAATTTATTTCCTGGTATAGATACAAAGCAATAAAAATAAACTTGAAAAAAAACATTAAATTTGCTTTAGTCTTAGCCCAGATTTAATCGACTCAGCTATTCTTTGTCTATCTAATGAAGAAATACACTCAATAAATGAAATAGCATCTTACATGATAACATGTTAATTGTTCGATTATCTTGCAGAGGTTCTTTTATTATGGATTCTGATTTAAAAATTTATCCATTTGAATTTTCAATTTCCGCCAGGCATCCCTCCGTTCAAATCATGCTAAAAAATTGGGCAAAAAATTAAGAAACGGGTTTATGTCTGAAATGGGTTTTTGTAAAGAAACACGATAAATTGTAAAATCTTTGAAGTAACACATAATTAAAGTTGAAATCGCTCGATATAGGCAAAATGAAAGATAAAAGTGTATTTATTCCAAGGGTATAAACATCGATAAATATTCAATATTCTTGTCGAATAAGCCTATTAGTTATATCACCACATTAATTATTAAGATACACATTCAACTCTTTATAAATCAAATTCTGTCTACTTAAAATATCGGACCACTTTTACCGTATTCTGTACGTTTATCAAGAAAAATGTATCAAGTTTTAGATCAAAGTAATTTTGAAGACGAAAATGTAAGAAAACTTCGAGAGAGAAATCAACAAGTTGACAATTGAAAATCTGAAAAAGAGACATCGGAATTAGAGAATGAAACTTCTGTTCAGAAAATAGGGTAAAATTAGTCAAAAATGGACTGATTGGAATTTTTTTTTTGTTTGTTTTTTTTTGAAAATAATGAATATTATTTTTATATTAGCATAGCATTAAATAATTTAATTTTGTATTTTTTTTTAATTTGAAAATTTCCTAAATTAATGCTAATTTTGTAAATTGTTTATTTTTTTTGATCTCAATAAATATTTACATTTTATTTCAAAAATTAGTGAAAAAAAATTAAAATTAAATTTTTTTTTTACAACTATAGAAGAATTTGTAAAAATTTCGAATAATCGTAAAACATATTCATAGAATTATAACATTTTTTCGCAACAAAATCAGTATTGCGACTTTTTTTTTTAATGAAACTTTTTTTTTTTCAAAGTTTGAATTAGATTAGCCAAAGAACCTTTATTAAATGTTATTTAAAAAACTAAAACCAAATACATTAACTAGAGGTTAATCTTTAGTTAAGAACTAAATTATAATTTGGTAAACCCAGTGTCCAGTTTAGTTCCTTGAAACTGGGAAAATCTCTGTTAAGTTTGATTTGATATTTCTTCAAATATTTTTGTCTAAAATTTTTATTAAAAAAAGATTGAAACATTTTAAAAAGCACAACTTAAGTATCTTAAACTGCAATCAAAATGTACTTTCTTTTTTGAAAAAAATTTTTCTAAATTTACTTTATTGAACTTGGACATTAACATGACCATTTCTTTTAAGAAATTTCGATTTTAGTTTGAAGAATTAGATTCACTAAAAACCATTAGATAAGGCTAATATTTTTTTGTTAATTCTTTTATAATTTTTTTTGGGCTATTACGATTTAAACTTACACAGAAAAAAGCTTGATTAAAAAAAAAAGTTGCCGTATGTTGCGATGGGAAGACATCGCCAAACCATTATTTTTACATTCTTAAAAAAAAATGACTGGGTACCCGCACATCAAAAAATTTTTTCCAAAAAATAACTCAAATAAGAGAATAAAATTTTATTTTCTAGTTCAAAATTAATTGAAAAATAGTTCGATTTTAGAATAAAAAAAGTGTTCTATTTCTTATTTTTCTGAAAAGTTATTCGATTTAAACATGTAAACTGATTTATGGCGACTCGCTCTTTACGAATAGGTGACAGTGGGAAGTTACGAAATAAGTCCGAATACACTTCAATTTGGACACAATATTAATAGAAGTGCAATTACTTCAAATTTTCAAATATTATTATCGATATTTATTTGCAGCCTGAAGTTTATCAATACGAAAATTTTTCGCGATTTTCACACAAAACCACCGCTATTTTGCAATAATTTTCTAGCCGTAAAAAGTTTTTGTGAAAATGATCCTAGAAAGATTTGATAAATCATACCAAACGATTAAATTTTATCTTTTTTAGACTGTCGGAGTATTTTTGCGTTAAACTAGTTCCTCATCAAATTTTTTAATAATTATAGTTTAGATTGCCGATATTAATTTTTAGGAATAAATTTCTAAAAATTTAAAAAAAAAAAAATCTTTTCACTTAAAGCGACATGTCGTTTATATTTTTTCCCATCGATAATATCTTACTTGTTCCGACATCCCTGACTCATTCCTTATCATGTTAAATTTTATACTGGGCACATTTTTTAAAATATTTATTACAATTTTTTTTTATAATTTTAGAAGTAGTAGTAGTATTGTAATTGCAACTTGAACAAGGTCCAAGTGAACTGATAGAGCTATAGCAGTCGTTTCATTATTTTTTTTGTCATCCAGTCATCGAGCTTCGACTTAAAACTATTCAGACTTCTTGCTTCAATTACATCTTCCAGCAACTTATTCCAAATGTTAACAATTCTATTGATAAAAAGTTGTATCTTGGAAGACAATTTTTTAAATTTTATTGTTTTGCTATGTCTTCTTTAGCTGTAAGGAAAGCTTGACCCAGAACCAAATTTAAAGCTTATATCATTTACAAAATTAACTTTCTCCATTCCATTTAACAGCTATACATTTGAATCAAATCACCTCTTAATCTCCTTGTCTATAAACCACTTAGCCCTAGCTTATCCAAGCACTGTGAATATTCTAAGTTTCTAATCTCAGGAATAAGTTACGTTGCTCTTTTTCAAAATACGGGCACCAAGAGCTTATAGCGTATTCTAAATGAGGTCTAAGTAAGGACATGTATAATGTTTCTTGATCATTCCCAATATTTTATTCGCTTTAGAGGTACAATTTTTAGTAGAACATCC
The DNA here is from genome assembly GCA_002922825.1 of Brachionus calyciflorus. NCBI lineage: Eukaryota > Metazoa > Rotifera > Eurotatoria > Ploima > Brachionidae > Brachionus > Brachionus calyciflorus. The sequence goes on from NTPY01000678.1 coordinate 1,286,347, forward strand.
CACTTTAAGTCATTTTTGATGTAAATACCAAGGTCCTTTTCACAAATTTACTTAGCTAACGGTTCTCTGGCAAATATTAAATGATTATTTTAAGATCTAGAATTTACAATTGATTAACGAAACATCAGATACGTTTAAAATTCAAGATTTTCTTGGTTTTTATCTTTATTCCTGTGCAATAAAATTCAAATAAAAAATTAATTGAAGATTTTTAAAAAAGGCGCTGAGTATATTTATTCAAAATCTCGTTTGAAATATTATTGCGCAAATTCGAATTATTAGTTATACAATTATGCTTTTGCTAATTAAAATTCAAATAACCTTTTTTGAAAGCCCAAAAGTTAAATTAAAAACAAATCGAAATTTTTTTCTTTAGCTGAAATATGTTTTCTCTATTACAAAAAATTTAGCTTAAATAACATCAAAAAATGCTTGGAGATTCACGAAGATTGAAATGATTATCAAAAAATTTATTTTTAAAACAGAAAAAGAACCTTACAACTTTAGCAAGAAATTACGCAACTTTAAAATAATTAAAACTTTTTTAAATCAATATAAAAACAACTCCAAATTAAACGAAATGAATTTGATATTTTAAAAAACTGTAAAAAAAATTTTTTTTATTCTTCAAATTAAACATCAGGATCAAAATAATCAATAAATCGATTCGAAAATTTCATGACCAAAATTCAATAAATTTTTTTTTTATTAAAGACATGTGTTACAGTTTCAGACTAATAAATGATAGGATTACGAAGGGTATCCATTTCATTTCATGTTTCAAACAAAAAAAATTTTTTTGCAGCATGAATTTAAACGCATCCGTTTAAGCCGTATCAGTAACGAAACGAGAATTTTTTTTTTATGTCAATCAATAATTTCAAATTAGAAAATTAGGTAGCCTGCTTTCATTTTTTTTCTTTTTGTTTAATTTTGAATACAATTTTCCTGAATACCCACAATTAGAGCTTTCAAATTAAAATTTAATTTCATTTTTTTTTAAGAATTTTTTCAATTGTATGGCTTATGGCTTTTTTTAATTTTATTTACAGTAAATAGTACAAAAGAGAGAAATGAATTAGTTTTCCTGTATTCGAATTGAAATGATTTTTTAAGTTAGCTTTTTGCCCTAAATTCAAAATCATGTTTAGCGATGTTTTTAATTTTTTTTGTTTGTTGCATTTTTACGCTCGTTAAAATTAAAATTATCTTTAAAAAATTTTGTTGACATGGTTATTTCATTTTTTTCTTAATTTAGCGATTATTCTACGGCTGATTTTGATTAACGAAAGACTTGTAGCCTCATTTATTTCTTTGCAATATTTTTCGAGTTATATAATCGGAATTAAATTTAAAACAGAAATAAATATATTAAGAAAAAAAAATATCAAAATTTTCTATTTGCTATTTTGCTTAATCTACTACTACTACTTCTACAACTACAACTAAGGGTTACACTTATGAAATTTAAGTAAAATCTCTTATAGTTTTTATTATATTTTTTTCAGAAATGTTTTTAGTTTTGTTCGGAAACTACTCTTTAGAATTTAAGCAACAAGTTTAGAATTTCTTACTCGAAACTCCATGTCGTTTTCTATTTTGTTCAACAACAAAAAAAATTAAAAGAGAAAGATATTTTGAAATTAATTTTCTTATAGTTGCTTAATATTAAGCTATTAACTACTAATGCAACAAAAAAACAAATATTAAAAGGCGATTTCTAGCATAGAATCCAATTCTTGTTTCTTATTTAAATATTTACTTTTTTATTTAGAATTGAGTAAAAAAAAAATTTTAGATCTAGTTTTTTTTTTTGCTTTGTTCGAATTTTGTAATAAAAAAATTTATTTAAAAATTTTTAATAAATAGGAATAGTTAAGTGTTTAAATTGATTTTTAATAATATTTTTATTATTTGTTTTTTTTAAAGACTTGTTTGACTCAGTCTTTATCTTTTTTGCTTACTAAAATTTTGAAAAAAAATCAAATTATTTTTTTTAAATTTAAGTTGGACAAGATTTAAATAAATCTAAATTGGGACCATATAGCAAGATAAAACATTTTATGCATCTATAAAAGTCTTATAAATATGTTTTAATGGTTTTAACTACCGTGTGGTACTAATTTCATCAGAGAATCAAATAAAGAGATACAAATTATTTTTAAAATTTGAAAAATTAAAAATTAAAAAAAATTTAGTAAAAGTTACGATACACTAATTGCTTCGACGGCGACGCCTTTTTTCAAAGCAATTTCTATTTTTTTAGCTTCAAAAGCTATCAGTTTATCTTTAAGCTCATAATCTGATCTGAGAAAAAAAATTTTATGATCTAAAATAACCTATGGTTTCTGAATTTTTAACCATAATCTCAAAAGATGTGAGTTTTTTTTATACATTTTTAGATAATGTAGTGTATTCCCGATTTTATGAACCTCAGTTCTAAAGCATAATATAGTTCACAAAATAAAGAGTTCATAAAATCGCAAACTAAATTACATCCATAAGTATGAATTCAAAAGTTTAAGTTTTTTTACTTCAAATCGGAGATACACTGTATTGTTTTAAGAGAGCTTTATTAAAAAATATAATGAATAAACTAAACTTTATACCTTTCGTGATACTAAATGTGGGGTTGTTAATAATAAGGATCCTTGTTTAGTAATAATAATGTGATGTGATGTTTACTTAGCGAAATAAGCCCCTTTTACTTTTTGTTTTATTTCTCTTTCCTAAATTTAAACGCTCGAACTAAGAATTTTATTATTTTATTTTGTAACAAAATTGAAATTAATCTTGTTTCGTTTCGTCTATAATAACGAAGGTTTAGGAGAATTTAAAAAAATTATACAGATTTAAAAAACGCTCAATCTTGGACTGGGATATTACAGGTCTTTTCAATTATCTTTTTCGGGGTCTATTGCAATGGGAATCTATCATTTTAGAGAAAAATATTTCTGAGAAAAAGTTCTGCGAAAAAATATTTTTTTTTAGAGAAAATGTTTTATCGAAAATTTTTTTTAGAGATAAATTTTTTTTTTTTGATCCTATACATTTTTTAGAGGTTTATGATGATATATTTTTCTAAATTGTCATTATTTTACTAAAAATCGCTTATCATTTTATGATTTTTTAAAAAATCTTTTTCTTTAAAAAAATTCTATTAAAATTTTCTCAGAAAAAAATTTCTCTAAACTTTTTCTCTAAAAGTTTTCTCTAAAGTTTTTTTCGTTTTTCTCTAAAATATTTTTCTCAGAAATGATATAGTGCCATTGGTCACATAATTTTTTTTAATTGATCACAAATTTTGATAAATTTTTAAATATTACATTTTCTATTAAATCTTAATATTTTTTTTGGTTATTTAACTACGGGTCACGTAATATTGATGTAACAGTCCTGGTCACAAAACTAAATAGGATTTAATGGTCACGTATCAAGACCAACTAGTCAAATATTTTTAGTTCTTATCCATTTTGTGCAAGTATTGTTTAAGCAGGGTTTAAACATTGTGTTAAATTTTTTTTCGATCGAATTTCGCAAAATTTTTCAAGGTCATCAAAACAAACAGTAGGGCATGTTGTTAAAATCGAGCAATTAAAAAGAAAATATTATTACTAAAAATCAAAAAATCATTTTTTTTTAAAGTGAATTTAAAAGTTTATCTAAAATTGCCTTTCATCTTTTTTACCTCGTAACTCGTTTTTCAAGCACTTAATTAGGTATTTAAAATCTTATTTTATTTTATATCTTTCTCGTAAAAAAAACTAAAAGCGATAAACTAAGTGTGGTCAAATTTCTTATCTAAAAGTTAATTGTTTTTAAATAAGAAATAAAGAAAAAAATATTTTCCGTTTAACTATTTATTTTTTAAAGTAAATGAATACCTTTTTTTTGTTTCATATGGAAAGCGAGGTTATCAAAATTTTTGATTTTAGTTGAATTTAAATATTTATTTTACTCTCTTTTTTCTTTTTTAAATATCGTGATTTAACTGATCTTTGCGGGAAACTAAAACGAGATAATACTACGGGAACTAACGATTTTTTATTTTGATTTTAAGAGCTACTTGAGTTTGAAAAGAATGAGAAAATATTTATTAGTTACACAATTGAATATCTTTTAATCTCGCTAGGCCAACTTTAAATATTCCAAGAACATTTTTTTTCTTTTTTTTTAAGTAAAGTATTTTTCGATCTCATACAAACAACCCTAAAGAAAAAGTGATTAAAAATAAAACGAGCTAATTGAATTCTACCGACCAAAATTCTGATATTTTGTTCTTTATTGGAATTTTATTATTAACCAAAATTCAAATAAGAGCTTAATTCTTTTTATTTATTTAAATGTTTAGACAGCAACAACAACAACAACGAAAAATTAATAATAATCTTTTTTTTTCTTTTTTTACCGTCCAAATAATACTAAAATAGCCATGGGTCACAACTTTAAAAAGAATCTCATGTAAATTTTAATTACTTGTAAAAAAAAAGAAAATTAATTTTTCTTAATCGATGCAAACAATAATTTTTTTTTTGTTAAAAAGTGAAATTTTTAAGTAAAAAATTTCAAGTCTAGAATATCCTTCAAAAGAATAAGGTTAGTGACTCAAACTCAAAAAGTTAATTTAATGACAATTTCGTTTGATTGTACGTAGAAAATAAAAAAAAAACTAGGACTTAAGAAAGATACAAAAGCTAGACTTTATTTAAGTTTTTAGTTTAGTTTTTTAATTATACAAAATTATTGTGCCATTTTCTACGTATTATATATAGAGAGAGATAAATGTGAACGTACATCACCATGTAGCTTATCAAAATATTTAGTTCATCGTCTTATATTTAAACCTCAAAATTAATAACTTTAGTAAATATTAGAAAAAATTACAAAGAGCCAAACAACAACAACAAAATAAAATAGAAGCAATTCAATACTCAACAAATTTTTTTCTTTGTTGTTGTTGTTGGTGTTGTTGATGTTGGTTTTACTAGTTTTTGGTGTTTGATTTTCTCAACTTACAAGTTTAATAAAAAAGAAAAAAACTTTACAAAGAATGGCTAGTCTGAATAGTATTCAGCTTATCAGTTTCTATTTATTCAAAAGTATTAAATTTTTTTTTAATTAAATAAATTTCAAATAATACATGATTTTTTGAATATTTTGCGATTCATTTAGTTTATTTTTTCTCATACTCTTTCGCTTAAACGTTTAAATTGGTTTTTGCTTTGCCCATAATAATAGTAATAATAATAAACTTTAAAAAGTAATTAGTGTGATATAATAAAAGGAAGCAAATATTAATTTTTCATTATTATGTCAAGTATTTAATATAAAGTGTGGGTAGATCATCAACGAAATATATTCGTCAAAAAGCAAAGATTTTTGAGCAAAAATAAAGTGTTTTTTAATTACAAACTTTGCAAAGTGGACTCGGATGTTTTTATCTTTAAAAAGTTGTAAATTTTTGAACTTTGTTAAAATTATACAATTTTTATATATTTTTTATATCAGTAATAAATATGAAAATAACCACTGTTTAGATACCAAATATTTGAATAGTATTTTGATGATAAGTATTAGAAAAATTTAGCTCAATAAATAGTTAGAGTTGTTTAAAAATACCAAGTTTCAAGTTGACTTGAAATCTATTAATTTAGGCCAATCTAGATCTTGCTGAAAACAGGGCGCTAATCCTTCAAGCAGCTGACCTAACGGTTATTTTTTGTAAATAAATAAAATCTAGATCTTGCTTTGTTGAGACAAATTTACCAAAGTCCAAGTGATACTTCAAGGAGATGAAAAAATTCCATAATTGAGTCAGAGTCTAAAAATTTACAAGATTTTCTGGCAGAAAAAAGCCTAAAATATTCAAAAATGTGATTAAATATTAAAATTACAGTAAAAATTGGAAAAAATTTTTAGAAGATAAATTTTTTTCCCAAAAAGTCGCTTATTAATTTGTTAATTTAAGTATGAGGAATTTAATTAAAAAGGAATTTTACATCTATCGTGCTTTCTTGAGGGGCCTTAGCGTTTTAAAGTCATAAAGAAAGTAATTTGTAAAAAATTGAGTATTTTCCTGTTGAAAATATTCAACATATTTTCAAAGATTTTATAACTAAACTTGAACACGAATTTGCAAAAAAAAAATTGGTTCAAAATTTTATTATTGTAGAGCTTGATACAGGGTACCCTAACTAAGGGAGGTTATAGCTCCTTATCGAGTCAAGAGAAGGTCCGATTTTTTTTGCGATCACCTTGGTTGACCCTCGATAATTGTCTAAAATTATTTTTTTGATAAAACATAGAGTAATTTTTGATAAAGTCTACATCCAATCATGATCCAAATCCATATTTTTCGGGCTATCCTAATCGGAGTTATGTCTAAGAAAGTCTAAGCATGTGTCCAGACTTAGACCATTTAAAATTTCAACCAAACGAAAAAGACTCAAAATTTTCCTTTTTAATTTGTAAAAGTGGAGTAATGTGGTCTTTTAAATGAGAAAATTAGTGACCAAAAATAACCACTGGTCAATATTTCTTCTTCTGACCAGATTTTTTCCTAATCAAACAATTTAAAACAATTTTTTTTTTACTGAGCCTTTATAAATGTTCAAATTTGATTTTCTTCGCCTCAGGCTATTTTTTAACTTTATTTAATAAGGCTCAAATTTCGTTTTGAAGCTATTAGGTATGCTTTGTTTAGCATTGAGGGATCACATTAATGTAAAATTTAATTTAGTTTAAAATTCACTCATCTTATCTTAATTTAAAATTCTCGAAAAAAAACCCATAGCGTTACAAATAAGAATTCATCTTAAGCGATTACAAATTTTTTATATTTGAGATATTTTTTTTTCCCTTCAATAATTTAGCAAACTTAGTCACAAATTTGGTAAGTTATTATTAATTTTAGTTCTTAGGACTGAAGAAATCCAAAAGAAAAAAATTTGTTTTTATAATTTCGAATGACTTTCATTTGTAAATACTTTTATTTCACAAGAGATTATTATTGTTAGTATTTTATATAAAAACAAATCTTTACGAGAAACCCCATCAAAGAAATTCTCATATCTTTGGAAATATTAAAAAAAACAAATGGGAAATAGCCTCATAATAATCTATCACGAAGCGCTCTCGCTAACTTTCAAAAAAATATCTCTAAAGCCTTTTAAAAATTCAATTATTTAAAATAAATGATCTCAGAAATTATTTTATTCTTTAGTTATAATTTAATTATATCCCCTCTTTTTATACTTGAATTTAGTGACTTAAATTCGAATAGAGTGGACTTTAAAAATCATATGAATATTTAATTTCAATTGACTAGTACTACTAATTTAAACATGCTCAAATTCTGCTCTTTTTTGTTTTCTAAAAAGATCATTTTTTTTTTTAAATAAAAATTTAATTTAAATTCATACATTTATGAAACAAAAACAAATTTAAATTTGAATAGTTTTTTTGAATATTAAATATATTCGATTGTCAAGTCAAAAAAAAAGTTTTGAATTAGGTGAATTGGAATTAATTTAAAATCTATTGATTTTTGAAGTAAAATAAAAAATCAAATGTCATTTAACTTTTTTTTTATATCTAAAAATCACGTTTACTAAAATAATTCGATCTTATTTGTATTTTTCCATAGTGAATACGACCCCTATTATTATTATTATGGTTAGATTAGATTCAATTGTTTATATTTCTTTTCTTTAGAAAAAAATTTTGATAAAGCAAGGTCGATAAATAATTTTAGTAAATCTTCGGAGAGTCATCTTTCACGTGACATATCCTTGTCTTACTACTATTCTCCATTTAGTTCAATTAAAATGGAATTTCAATATTTGTATTTAATTTAGAAAAAGAATTTAAAAAGCAGTTCATGTTTATTTTCTTATTAAGATTGAAATTAACAAACAAAAAAATAAAATAAGTAGAGGCATCGATGAAAAAAAAAACCGGAAAAATTTTTTTCTCAACTTGTAAAACTTCACTAAAAAATGATGAGGAATTCTTAGAAAATTCAAAATGACATTAAGAATTTTAATTAAGTTTTTTATTATTATTTTTGATGACGGACTATAAGTGAAAAAAAATAAAAGTAAATAAAATTTGATGGCAACCAAGAACTAAAAAAATATTTCTATTCATAAGTCAATATTCATTAAAGTTTTAAATATCTTTTATTATTGTCCATTTAGAAAAAAAGGAAATCAAATAGAAAGGCCGTAAATTGAAATATAAATTTTTATTTAATTCGACTAAAATTACATTCTCGTGAGTATCCAACTGGTTAGTTAGATAGGCTTTTTTTTTATTCCATGACTGTTAATAAAATTTCTCTCTCAAATTCAATTGAGAATAAAAAAAATAATTGCGTTTTGAACGAAATTATTTTTTATTAAAAAAAAATGATCTGTTTTTTTATTATTATTTCAAGCAGATGAGATTAAATTTTATTTTTTTTGTTATCAGAAAATGATAAATTAAAAAATGAACATTTCCGTTTTTATTTTTAGTGACGGATTAGTTTTTTAAGCCACGATAATAGTTAGGGACCGAGTACCTTAACTTTTCTCATTTAAATCATAGTAAATAAATTCAAGTATTGTTGGATTAAAGGAAATAAAGTGAATTTACTTATTTACTCGTATATAATTGTCATTTTGACTAGGGAAATATTAAAAAAATTCTATTTTATACTTATAAAAAGTAGACTAGGGGATTTGTCTTTCTTTATACGAGAAAAGAAAATAATTAAGAACTTAAATATTTAAGAAAAGTAAGACCTTAAAATCTTCTTTTTTTCTTTTTAGTGATTGTGCGTTGGATTAGTTGTTTTAACTTCGAGTGAGTAAATAAAACTTATAACTTTTACTTTTTTCTTTTAAAAAGCTTGAAACTCTTATCATTTTTTTCGCTCTTAATAAATAAAAATAGCCAAAGTTAAAAAAATGAAGACTTTTAGGTGCATTTTTATTTGTTTCAAAAAATTTTGTGTGGATTCCTAAAGACTCAATTAATTTTTCTAAGAGTTATTTGCTATTTGGAGAGTTGCATATTGTATAAGAATTTTAATTGTATCAGTATCAGTATGAAATACGAAGATGTAATAATTCGAAATTTCTTAAGCCGACTTGTGTTTATTAGTATTCGAATAAGAATCGCTCAACATGATTGTTTTTAAAGTGATGATTTGTTAAAGATTTTTTGTTTAGTTTTATAATTCAACAACTTTAATAATTTAAACAATAATGAGGCATTTGTTACTATTCCAAAAAAGTTGCTAAGAGTTAGAATAGAATCAACAATTAAGTGTCGAGTAACATTTGCTTATTTTTTTTTATTTTTAGAATTTCCTGTGGTTCTATTTTGTTCGAAACATTCATGATGTAATTTTAATTTCGAAAAAAAAAAAAAATTTTTTTTTTATTTGTACCGTAAAAATTGAAAAGCCAGATCGAAAAAAGCAAATATTGAATTTCAAAACAATTTAAGAATGGTAAACTAATATAAAAATCGGCTTAATTAAAAATTCAATTTTTTTTTCAAGATAATAAAATTTTTTTTGTTTCCCTAAGATCATTCTTTTAAAGAAATAATTTTTTTTTTTTTAGAAAATTAAATTTTCTTTTTGCTCTATAATATCAAGGGAACGTGTTACGGTTAATGAAATTGAATAATTGTATCTTATCGTATTTTTTTTTTAATTAAAATTTTTAGTTTTCTCTTTATCAGTGATTAAAATATCTACAAAAATATATATTAATAATTGTAGAGAGAGAGAGATAGAGTTTACAAAAGAAAATTATTTTTTTATTTATTTGTTTATTGTTGTTGTTGAACAACTGTAAGCCATAAGAAAAAAATAATTTTTTTTTTGCTCAATATAAAGGACCATTGCTTATAAAGTCTAATGATATTAATTTTTTTTAATAGTAACATTAGACTTGATCTTTAATCATGGGATAAAAGTATTTATTTAAATTAAAGAGACTTTTTAATTTTTAAAAAGATTTCTCAAAAGATTCAAAACCAAGAAAAATGTAAATATTAAAATTTCTACAAGATTATATCATAATGTATTGTAGCTTGTAGCGGAAAGAAAGCTTTCCGTTGCTTAGTTCTATTAAGCTAGAGTCAAAAAATACGTCAAAATAATTTGTACATTATTAATGGCTAAAATTTAGTCGACTCGGCTTAGTTCGGTTTTTACCCAACATTGTCCAATATTACGTTTTCAACAGTGTATCTTAATTCGATATCAGAAATTAAAATTTAAAAAATTTCGATCGGGATCTGAGGATTTAGGGAGGCAAGAGTCTAAATAATATTTTTCTGAATTTATTGAGCTTCGTAATGAATTAACGTCGAAATGTACCTGGGGCCGAACCAAAATAATTTTTCGAAATTTTTTCCACAAAAATTAAATAAGAATAATTATTTGAATTTTGGAGATTTTTTTTACAACTTTTTTTGTCGGGAGTCGTTCGACTTTAATGCGGAGAAAACGTAGTAATTTATATTAATTGCAAAAATTAGTTTCGGAAATTAAATGATGCAACAATTTTAGTTAAAATTATTATTTATTTAAGAATTTTTTATAACCGATAGTAAAAGATTTATTCGAAAAAAAAAGAACTTAAAAATCGTGTTTATTTTTTTCTTGCTTTTAAAACTGCCTTTAAGTGCAACTTTAAAAAACAGAAAAAAAAATACTGATAATTTTTAGTAGTTGCTTTTTTTTGTTTTGCTTGACAGAATTAAAACCTTGTAAAAACAATTTTGAATAAACAAAAAATTTAATATTTTTTGCAATCAAAATTTTTTAATTGTCGGTTAAAAAATTTCGAAATTTTTAAGGTTTTCATTGAAATTTTAATGGCACTCTTAGTACAACAAATACTCGCAAAGTAAATCATTACTATGTTTGGCATTTCTTTTCTTTTTTTACCGCTACACAGTCAACTTACTTAACTTGATATTTAAATGCCTTTTCTAGAAAGATATTCCAAGATATTAATAACCTTTTTTTCTGTAGAATCAAATCCGATTACAGGAAATAAAGATTAAACAAAAAGAAAAGTAGACGTTCTGGGCTTTATGGAACGACTGTCTTAAAAATAGATAAGCAAACATTTTTATATTGATCTCTAGCGAAATGGTATTTATCCATAAAACATCAAAAATACTAAGTCTAAGAAATTTATGGTCATTTTTTTTTAATCTAAAATTTTAATAAAAAAAAAGTTCCTATTTATTTTTCTATTTAACAAAAATTTTGATAAGATTAATATTTTCTAAATTTTGTCTAGAAGATACGAGATCATGGGAGAAAAATTGAATGTTAAAGAAAAACAAAAAGTTTAGAAGTAGTTGAATTTAGGTGCAAATGGTTTTTGATATCTAACAAAAATTAAATTTGCAATTTTTTTTTAACTAAGGGTTTTTTAATTGCTGTATATTTCAAAAATTTTTATTTTGATTGATAGGATAAACATTTTTCACAAAAACAAAAAAAAAACGGAATCGACTAATTTATTCCGAAATAATTGCTTTTTATAAGAGGATATTAATTTCTCGACTCGCACATGTTGAGCAAAACAAAAACAAAACAAAAAAATTGATAACTGACCATTTTATTCAATTTTTATTTTTGGTCTCGAATTCATTGAGTCAAAATTAATTTTAATTTTTATCTTTTCACTCGATCAAAATGTATTCTAACCATTGCTCATCAAAAAAGAAAGAAAAAAACTAATCTTAAGAAAATTTAGTTTAAAGAGCCTCGAGGTCTATTCTTTCTTTTATTTTTTTATACCCTTCCATAACCATCGATCTTTTTATCTATTTATCCATCTTCTTTTTTTGTTTCTTACAGATAACAAAAATAAAGAAAGATAAATAGATGATTATTATTTTGAATTACATGAGAGTAAAATATAAATAAAAACGAAGAGAATACTTTTTGGTTATTTTTTCGATTATTTTTCTATTTTACACTCGAATAAATTTTTTTTCTTTTCTTTTGATTAAAGCCCTTCTTCGACTACCTTTAATGTCCATTTAATCATATTTTGTGGTTTTAATCAAGTTAAAGACTTGTTTACACAAATTACTCATTTGGAACGAAATCACAGAAATGGATATATTTTTCTTTTTCAACTCATTTTTTTTTTGTTTATAACCAACAAATATCACATTTTCTTCTTCTTTTTTTACAATTCAAATCTCAAATTTCTACAGGAAATTTACTGACTGACTAAATTAAGAAAGAAACTAATAAATACTAATATTTCCAAAATGCCTAAAAACAGGTATTCATTAACTCGACTTATCGACTTAGGAAAATCTTAATCTTTTAATTAATCTCATGATTTTGTTTATAGATTTTCATGCACTTTTTTTTATTTAATTTTAGAAGACTAATTTTGAGCACAAATTTCAATAAAAATTCAAACAAAAATTTATTAATTTATTTTAGATGTATTAATTTAAACAAAAAATTAAAAAGTTAAAGACTAAAAAATTTTTAGAAAAAAAAATGCTTAAAAAATGAATGGGCCTATGTCACTACTAAATATTTTAATTTTAATTGCCTTAATTGTGCCTACTATATTGGCCGTTGAAAAATATTTATTCGATTCGACACAATATCAAGGTGAATTGAATTGGGATAAAGAGGCATTTGGTGATTCTTTAGAGCTGCCCGGTTGGAAGGAGCAGAGTTTTAGTCAAAAGAATGGCGATGTATGGCGTGTTCATTTTGTTTGTGACATTGCCTCATCGAATCCGAACAATTGGTTACGTTTACCATTTATAGACAGAGACGAAGCCAATCGTTTGACAATAAAACTCGAATATACAATTCGAGAGTGTAAAAAATATCCCGGTGAAATTCGATCATGTAAAGAGACATTTCAATTATTTTATTTAGAATCGGATGAAATGTATCAAAATGAATTAAGTTTTACTGAATCAACATACAATTATTTAAAAACAATAGCACCAACTAGTGAACAATCTCAAAGTTTATCAACATCAGCACCCACTACACAATCTGCATCAAATACACCAAATGTATTTCGTACAGAAATAGACTTATCTTTACGAACAAATAAAAGAGGAGTTTATTTAGTATTCAGAGATCAAGGAGCATGTGTTTCACTACTCTCAATTAAAATTTCCTATACTCTATGTCCAACACAAATAAATAATTTAGCAATTTTTCCAAAGACACCGAGTGGTGCCAATTTGACAGATCTAATACAAAAGACCGGAAAATGTATTCCGAATTCCGAATCAAAATCAACACCATTAGCCTATTGTCAAACTAATGGCAATTGGTTTTTTATCAATTCAAAGAGTCAAAATAGTGATGACTCGAATTGTTTATGTAAACCTGGTTTTTATTATTCGATTCAACAACAACAATGCATAGGTAATTATTATTCATATTTGAATTTTTTTGTACTTAGGATATTTAATCCGGTAATTTTAAACTGAGTAAATATTATTGAGAAAGTAAATCAAGCGTATTATGAGTTTATAAGAGTAGATTTTTTAGGTTTGTTTGTTTGTTTTTTTTCGAGTTTAAAGAGGAAAAATCAAGTAGCCCTTGGTTATTAATATCATATTATTATTATTATTATTCAGTTTAAAATTTAATATTAAAAAAATATTTTTTGATCTATGGTGCATATGATTTTCTTATTTTTTAATTTAAAAAAACGTTTGATTTGTTATTAATATCATTTCATTGAAAATTAATTAAAAAAATTTTTTTTTGATAAATTTATTGGATTTTTAAATGTTAAAGGCACTCAAGGGTAAATTTTTATTAAAAAAAGTAAAATACATTTTAAAAATAAAGAAATGATAATTTATTGTTCTAAATCAAGGTTTAATTTTTGTTTTCTGGGGAAAAATGAAAATTATTCTAGTCCTAATAAATTTTTTTAAAGTAATTTGATAAATTGGAAAATCTTTAATGAAATAGACAATTTTGATTTTTAAAATAAGCTTATTTAACGCTTAAGTATAACTGCTTGAACTTTGAGTATACTTTTTTAAATTAAAAGACCAAAAATTGATAAAAATATTTCTTTCTTGTTAAAATTGTACGTCTTGGTAATCATTATGCCAGAAAGGCTAGGAAAAAATGTTGGAAAATTCGTTGAGCTAGGTAGAATTAATTTTATTTAAAAAGAGGAATGTTGTCACAAATCAAACCTTAATTTGTCCCATACTTAAATTCGAAGACTAAAGCTGCTTTTTTCATATTATTGCCATACGAAGCATAGACACTAAATAACGTTAAAAAGATTTTAAATAAAATTGGAAAAATAATTTCAAAACTTTTTAACTTTCCGATGATCCATCAGAAAATAAGTGTTTTTTTTTTATTTGAAGCATTTTGATTTTTATTATTGAAATAAAATTTGAAATCCATCAAGTTTTTGATTCAAATATATTTTTTGGATTCTTAAGACAATTTTAACAAAAGTTTTATTTTTCAAATTATTGAAAGAGAAGGACCTAAAAGCAGAGAATTTAAGTATATTTATGATGTGATGATCATTACGAAACAGTGGCTATTTTAAAATATTTTCTGATTGAGTATTTCAAAACATAGATTACAGAATAAAAATTTTTAACATTCTCTTAGTAATTACTTAGTGCGTATTTAATGAACTGATTGCTTCAAAATTAAAATTAAAGAATTTGTTATCATTGATTGAAAAAATAAACGTTTGGTCAGCTGCTTAAGTGCTTAGCTCTCTCTTTTTTCAGCAAATAGTTATCTTTTTTTTTTTAAAATACAACCTGTGGTTTTTAATTTTTTTTTTAAAGAGATAAAAATCCACAAGAAAATTATGAAAAAGATAACCGCAAAATAACTACTTTAAATATTCGCTTATTTTTATCAGCTAAAATTGATTACTGAATCATTTGGTTATTTGGGAAAAAATCAAATAAAAGCTTCTTATTTAATTTTTATCATTTTTTCGTCAATTTTAATGAACACCAAAGTCCTTGTGCACTTAAAACTTCGGTCGAAAAATATTTAAAATTATCTTTATCTTTGAGTCTACTTGGCAAGTTTTCAACAAAAAAAAGAGGCATTTGAGAGTCAAAAAAAAGAAAAATTTTAACCGCTTTTTTTTTTTTTTAGCTCTTTTGTAATATTTAGAAAATTTTTTAGAATTTTTTTGACTCTTTAATGCTTCGTTTTTTTGAAATTTACCACTTATTTTTTTAAATAATAATTTTATCAATTGAAGTAAAAAAATAAGCCCATTTCTCTTTGATTCGATTATAAATCTAAGACTTTTAATCAATATTTAATAACTCTGTAATATACCAATAAAAAAAATAAATACCATAAGAAATAAAATAATATAAAAATCACGTTGTTTTTCTTTTTCATATTTTTTAAAGTATCTTAAATCAATATAAAAAAAAATAATTTCTTTTTGTTTAAGCTTGTCCTCAAGGCAAATACAAATCGGACTATTCAAATAATAATGATTGCTCAACGTGTCCAGATTACAGTTATTCTAAATCAATTTCAAGTAAACAATGCGAATGTATTGACGGCTATTTTCGCACAAATCCAAACAATATATCAAGTCAATGTTTACGTAAGTTTCAAACCAAAACTTAACATTTCAAAAAAATATTTCTAATTTTAATGCTTTATTTCTAATTTAGCGTATCCACCAGAGCCAAAAAATCTAACAGTTTACTACATAGATCAAACATCAATTAAACTCAGATGGAATTCGATAGAAAACTACGACAAAAAATTAGTACAGTACAAACTCGAATGCTCAAAGTGCATTCAAAATCCACTAGAGACTCTATTGGTAAATCCGTCTAAAAATCCAAATACAATTTTTAGTTGTAATGATAAAATACCATGTGAATCGTATATTAATTTCAATCCGAAAAAAGACGATATATTCAATAATCAAATAAGTGTAAGTCAATTAGACTCAAGTCAACTATACTCATTTGAATTATATGCTCAACATTTAAATGGTCTATTCAAGACTAAAACAGTTGATATTTTAGTTAAAACAACAGATCCTTTACCAAGTAATAAATACATAACGAATATAACTGCATATCAATTTATTGATATGAATCAAATATTTATAACATGGTCCTTATTGGACAACATACCTCTTAATTATGAAATACGTTATTATCCCAGGGATCAATTTGATAAGGCTTATATAATTACTATTAATCAACCAGTGTTGAATTTTACATTAAAAAATTCAAATCCAAATGTTATAAGCTCAAATATTTATGTATTTCAATTGAGATTACGTACCCAATTAGGCTGGAGTGATTATACTAGTCCAATTGAGTCTCTTAAAATATCTACAACTTCTTATTTTTTACGATCGACATCTTCCAATTTAGTGAGTTATGAACAATTGAAATCGATCGAAAGCCGAACTGAATCATTGACTATATATATTTTAATAGCTATTTTATCATCAATGTGTTTTGTTGTTATAGGTCTCACTTTACTAGTTGTTTTATCTAGATCAGGTCGAATTAAATTCCTATCGAATTATTTAAATAAACAACAAAATGATTGTGATTCAATGGAATATGCCAAGAGAAATGCTCAATTGAGTTATAATCACTTTGCGCCATCGTCTGGTACGACTTCTTCGAGTGGTGGTTCATCGCCTCTATGGCCTAAGACTTATATAGATCCGCATACTTATGAAGATCCGACTAAAGTAGTTAGTCTTTTTGCCAGAGAGTTATCGCCGGCTAGTATTATTATTGAATCTGTTATTGGTGGTGGTGAATTTGGTGATGTTTGTAAGGGCTTGTTAAAATTGAACACATGGTCTGAGACAATAGTTGCTATTAAAACTCTTAAAGGAGCTGCTACTGAACAAAATCGATGTGATTTTTTAACAGAGGCAAGTATTATGGCTCAATTTAATGATCCTAATGTAATTCATCTGGAGGGTGTAGTCACACAGTCTCATCCATTAATGATCGTAACTGAATATATGGAAAATGGTTCATTGGACACTTTTTTGAGATTGAATGAATCTAAGCTTAAACTACCACAAATGATCAAAATGTTAAAAGATGTCGCGTATGGTATGAGATATTTAAGCGAAATGAATTATATACATCGTGATTTGGCAGCTAGAAATATTTTAATAAATAAAGATTTAGTTTGTAAAGTAGCTGATTTTGGTTTGAGTCGAGAAATCGATTTGGATGCTTATGAATACACGACTAAAGGTGGTAAGATACCAATTAGATGGACTGCACCAGAAGCGTGCAATTTTAGAAAATATTCATATGCATCTGATGTTTGGTCGTTTGGTGTACTAGCATGGGAAGTAATGAGTTTTGGTGAGAGGCCATATTGGAGTTGGGAGAATAAAGATGTTGTTAGAGCTGTACAAGAATTTTATAGACTACCACCGCCAGACAATTGTCCGGATTGTATTTATAAATTAATGCTTCGTTGTTGGCAAGACGATAGACAATTGAGGCCTAAATTTAGAGAAATTTGTATAATTTTAGACGAGATGGAAAATTATACAGACGAGTTGAAACAACCGCCTAAAATTAAAGAACTATTGCCCATAAATCCACGAGCACCGACTAAAATTCAAATGACAAAAACACGCGTATTTTTAAATAGATTAAATTTAGACAATTTAGCGGAGAATTTTGAGAGTTGTGGCCTCGGCAATTTGTCTAATTTATTCCAATTGGAATCTAAAGATTTAGTATTGAGTTTAAATGTTAAGAATGTCATGGATCAAAAGAGAATTTTAGACGAATTGAGAAGAATTACCGAAAGTTTTCAAGCACATATAAATCAACAATCAAATCAAAATAGTTATACACCTTTTAATCATCAGACTTTAATACAAGAACAATTTAATGTCATGAAACAACAGTCCATTTTTAATCTAATACGAAATCAACAACAACTAACCAATGGCAATGATTTACTATCATTTCAGACAATACCTCAGCAACAAACGAACGGATTTTTGGTCTAATTTTAAAAAAATATATATATATCTAATTTATTTATTATCTAGTCATTCCTAATAAGAATCTTGAGTTGTTTTTATTATAGCGAACCTGAAAATATTCAAAAAAAAAAATAAAAAGTTATGAAATTATTTTTTTGTTTTGTTTTTTAATTTTTTTAAAATTTTTTTTTTATATTTTCATTTGCGAAATTTTTTTTTGTTTGTTTGTTTGGTACCTTATTGACAAATTAATAAAGAAGAAGAAAAAAAAAACGCCTTAATAATCAAAAATTTTTGTATAAAATTTAAAAAATATCTGATTTAAAAAAAAATTCTAAAAAAGTTTATTTAAATTTGTTTTTTTTTTTCTTTTTTCAGTTTAAAATTCTAATTTGATAAATAGTAAATTAAAATTGTAAAAAAATTTTTTCTGTGCGTTTTTTTTTTTTATTGAAATTTTTTTGATTAATTTTATTTTTTAAAATCAATGTGTAATTATAAATGATCAAATCTAATGCATTTATGTAAAATCATCAATAAAAATTTTTAAAATTTAAAATTAATTTTTTTTTTGAATTTAATGATGTTTCAAAAAGTTAAAATGACCGACGAAATTGTTTTATTTATGCTTCTTATCAAAAAATCTAATTCTAAAAGTACATTAGGTTAAGGTAAATTCCCAATAAACTTACCGTAAAACTCAGCACAATATCCCACTGAGAATTTCGAACATTTTTTGAAAGTTACAGTAAAAACGGATTTCTCGACTCGATAATCAAAAAAAATGAAAGAACAAAAAGAGGATTATGTGCGAGAAAATCATAAGGCTTTTCCAATTAAAAGAAGGATATTTAAGGCATGATAGTATACATTAAAAAAAAGTAGTCTAGATTAATGTGACCTAGTGGATTTTGACAACAAGGTATTAACAAATAAGTAAAAACATAATGATAAAAAAAAGTAAGGTTCAGAGAAGACCGATAGGTTAAACATTAAGAAATAAACCTATGATGAAAGACTGAAGGAACTGGAATTAATGAATTTAGAGGAACGACGAATCAGGGGTGATCTTATTCAAATGTTCAAAATTATCAGAGGTCTTGAAAAAATTCGATTAGTGAATGGGGTTAATTTCTCTGAAAGTTTAAAGCTAAACCTATGGAGGCAGATTAATACGAGGCTTATGGGGGAAATTAGCAAATGGTTCCTACAAAGATAAAATTTTCTAACGAACAGACTTGCTTCAAAATGGAATGAGCTCCCGCAAAGAATTGTTAATGAAGAATCACTAAACTGTTTCAAGTCTAGAACCGACAGAGAAATTTTTGGAATAGTAAAAAGAAAGAGCGGAAAGACTGTCACAGCTCTAGTAGACCTAAAAGCAACCAGGCGTTAGTATATATTTATCTATACTGTAGTATTACTCCTACGACTAGTAATGTAGTAGAAAGTATAATGGAAATTTAAAATATGTGGCGTTAAGCGTTGACATTTGGTATTATAATAATAATTAAATGTATAACTTTATTGTTAATCATAAGTATTTGTTGTTGTCTCTATGGAAATTTTAAACAGATTTGTCTGAAAAGGAAAAAAGGTTTAAATTCAAAAATGTCTATTTATGAGTTGGAAAGTTATTTTACTGGAAAAATTTGAAATTCGGGGCGAATTTTGTCGTCCGAGGATAATTTTTTTATTCTTTTATTTTTGGATGCTAATAAAATAAACAAAAATAATCAGCACACTATATAAGTGGCCTCTTTGCTGGTGCACGATGTAGTATTACACCTTATTACGTCATATTACGTAATACTACGCGATGTAACATCACCTAACAGACAGTAAAATTATTGGGCATTTAAAATCTCGGCTCGTAACATGGCTTATTATAAAACTAAAATCGAGAAGTCTGGTTACATCAAAGGAGCCAATCAGTACTGTTTCTTAAATGAACTTGAAGCTAAATTTTTTATAGTAAAATGAGAATAAAAATTTTGTTTTTTGTTTGCCAAAGGCAACATTTCATAAATATTAAATAAACTACATTTTTTTTTAAATTCCTTATTTTAAGCATTTTTATGGCTGTATTTCAAGTTTGTTGATGAACCTTTAACTTAATTACAATTTAACTTTAACAAAAATTTATGAATAAAATTACCTTTAAAAAAAAAGTTTTGGTTTTATTATAAGCTTAAAATATAAACTATTCAACAAATCGAACTAGTTTTTTAAATTTTTTTTAAAAAAAATTTATGTCAAACTAAAGGAATTATGGAAACACAACAAAAAAAAGAGGAAATCAATAATTAAAGATATTTAATCGATTGAAGATTTTTATTTGTCTAATATTAAAAATTAAAACTTTGTTTTTCTAAATGTTTGCTTCTTTCTTTTTTTACGTAAGTGTTCTTGTAACTATGAAATAGTCATAAGATTACTTTAATAAATTCAAAAAAAAAACTCTATTTTTTTAATTTTAATTTTAGTCAAAATTTAAATATTAAATTTAAGAAAAAATAATGTTCTAACACTAAAAATATTTGACAAGTTTAGATCTTTATTTTCTATGTTTTCTAAAGTTGTTATTTTAACTTGGTAACTAAACATACAATAATAAGCAAAATAAGATTAAAGTATTTAATAAAAAAAAAAAAGAAAAAATATTATTTTTTCAACAGAAATTAATTAAAAACTGCTTTGCAAATGCCTGGAGCAAGCGGTCATGGCAAATGGCCTGTTGAATACGGCGTAGGAGTTAAAGAAGACAGAATTTCACCAAAATGCGCTATATGCACTCAAAAAAATTGTTTTAGTGTAAAATTAATTTGTTTATTTTTTTTTATTGTTTAATTTGAGTTTTAAAAATAGTTTTAAAATAAAGTGTGAGCATACACTTACGGTTAGAAATGCTATTTTTAATCATCAACCTTATCTTAATCCTACAGAAGACTTTTCAATTGCCGATCGAAATAGTAATTATTTTTTTTAAATCTTATTAAAAAGTTATTCATACCATAAATATTTAAACGATTTAATTTTAAGGTCGAAAAAGACGATTAGAATTAGAAGAGCAACAAAAAAAAGATAAAAAGAATTTAGAAAAAACCGATCGGAAAATTCGAAATTCACAACAAGATAAAAAATCTCAAAACAATAAGTCGAGCTCTACATCTCTTGCAAAAAACAATCAAATTAATCCAACTGAAGGTGACGAAAAAAAAGCCAAAAAAAGCAAATGTACAATTTTATGAAAAAAATTTTTTATATTTTCTCAAAACTTTTAAATAAAAATTTCTAAATTTTAATAAGTATTAATAAGAAAAATTGAAACTTTACTCTTTATTTTTTTTTTAATTAATGGTCAAAAGTTGAGTGTAAACTTAACTTTGAATTTGGGTGATTTGCCTGAAATGCTTGAGGTGATCAGAATATTCTTTGTTTAGCATTTTTCGTAGTGTTTTGAATTTCGTTCGACTTGAATTGAAAGAAAAAAAGTCTTGTCGAATCGCTTCGCTTTTCTAGAAGTTTTTGACGAGTAAATCGAGAGAAAAAACTAAAAATTCAAAATTTAACTTCCCTACTTCTTAAATGATTTACCACCTTTTTTTATATAAAGACAGACGTATTTTAATTAATACCAAGTATTTTTTGTAGAAACTGAATTTTGAGTCGACTCGACTTTTTTAACTTTAGTCGAGTCGAGTTGACTCTCAACACTAATTTACTACCTTAATTCGTGAACTGAACTTTTAGTGAACTGGTGAACTGATACTTTCGTGAGCATCAGTTCTCCTGGAAATGTTGTTATAATCTAAAATTCGTTTAAAAAAATTAAAAATTGACAAAAAAAATTTGCTTTAGTTCCGTGAACTGAATAACTGAAACTTTCATGAGCTTCAGTTCACTAATTTCTAATAATATTTTTTCAAAAACACTTTAAATATTCCTATTATTAGCATACTTTATCAAACGTTTTGAGCCGACAAAAATTTGTTGAGTTGATCTTAACTTTTCTGTGTTAACAACATCCCATGTCAAAATCTCACTTGAGATTCTAACGACCATATTCTCATGAGATCT
>NTPY01000678.1:1308690-1321589 GCA_002922825.1 Brachionus calyciflorus
GAGTTGATCTTAACTTTTCTGTGTTAACAACATCCCATGTCAAAATCTCACATAACGACCATATTCTCATGAGATCTCAGTCCTCATGACAATACATTTACATGTAACTCTATTTGAGATCTCACGAGATTATGGCAACCAATTATTTCTCATGAGATCTTATTGAGATTCTTACAGGGGATGTTTTTGTTATTTATGCTCAAACACTTTTTCGACAAATGTACGAAACACCACTATAACCGCGTTCAAAATCGTCCACATTGCTTATGTTAGCTCAACTATTAATTTGATCCACCTTTTTTTACACCTGTCAAAATATTAAAGAGATTAAGATTAATATTTTTACCAAATAAAATAGAAGCTAAGGCCTAATCATAATAAATTTTCAAAAGTAGGAAAGATGCAGTTTATTCAAAAGTTTAAAGAATAAACCATCTCTCCATACTTTATCAAAGGCCTTTTTTTGTATCTAAGGAGGCAATCCTAAACCCAAAGTCTTTATTTAGATAATTAAGTAGAGTATCCTTAACTACAAAAATAGAATGATTACAGGAAGTTTTTCTCGTGAAGCCAAATTGATTCTTACTTAGCCAAGGAGAATTCAGTAATATAAGATTTTAAAAAATTTGTGAAAATCTGTTTGAAATAGAAATCCGTCTAATGTTTTTTAATTCTTTACCACTTTTAAGTTATCCTTTAAAATTAGGGCAATTTTAGAGGCATTTAAGTATTTTGGAATCTTATTTGAGTAAAAAAATAAAATTATGAAGATAAAATTTGAAAAGATTTTAGAAAAGTTTGCAGCTCAAATGACATAAATTTTTCGCTAAAATGAGTTTTAGTTTATTTTTTCCACCTATCGCCAAGCGGAGCAAAAAAATCAAGCTGAGCTCTACTAGAAGGAAAAATAATTTTAAAAAGACAGTCTATTGGAGGTCTTTTAGCTTCCATTAGCTGCCATTAGAGTTTATTTGCCAAAATAATTTCAAAAGGAACACCCCCACCTCCTCTTTTTGGTCTATTTGTCCTATTTGCAATTCTTTTACATGTATTTTGAGGTCTATTGGAGATCTATTAGCTTCCATTAGCTGCCATTAGAGTTTATTTGCCAAAATAATTTCAAAAGGAACACCCCCCCTCTTTTTGGTCTATTTGTCCTATTTGCAGTAAATCTGGAAATAAAAAACTTCAGATTTAGATTTAGGCCGTCGACGTCGGTTTAACTTCCCACGCCACTCGATCAAAACATTGGAAAATGAAAAAATTATTTTTTAGAATTAATCAAATTTAAAAGCAAAAACGTTGCCTTTCTGTGACCTGGGGGCTCTGTGACCTGTTGGTTATCTGTTATTTATTTGTAAAAACTTTTACTAAAGAAAAATAAATCTGGAAGTTAAAAACCGGGGTCGACGGCCCATCGGATTTAGGCCGTCGACGTCGGTTTAACTTCCCACGCCACTCGATCAAAACATTGGAAAATGAAAAAATATTTTTTTTAGAATTAATCAAATTTAAAAGCAAAAACGTTGCCTTTCTGTGAACCATTAAATATTTAAAAAATTTTAATCCGATTTTTTATTGATTTTTCTAATTGTACTCTTTTTCAAAAAAAACGATAACTTAGTTCTCTTTGACGTTCGTTGAAAAAAATTAAAGCTAAATTCATAAGCTTACTGGATGCTAATAGAAGCAAAAAGATGCCAATAAACTCAAATAGATCTCTAAAAGATGCAAATCGACCGCCAATGGATTTTAATTAACATGGGAAAGTATTGCAAATAGGACAAATAGACCAAAAAAAAAGGGGGCCCCCCTCTTTTCATGAGCCAACTGGATGCTAATAGAAGCTAAAAGATGCCAATAGACTCAAATAGATCTCGCATATTAATTCTTATTATATTTTTTGATCAAGGATCAAAAAGTTTCATTTTGAGCTCAGCTGAGATTTAGGTCGTTCGTTGACGATACCTCATTTTTTCCGATAATGATTTTTTGCAGCTAATTTTAATGAATCAAAGTACTGAAACAACGGTTACTCATATTAAAAATACTTTTTTCACAAACCTTAATAAGTTTTTTTTCAGCATTATCTGGTGCCCCGAATCATAAACTGTAGCCCTACTAATAAATTTCGAGTCTAACTACGTCTCTCTGACTTCAACTTTCTCAATGAATTTTATTTTTAAACTAAATCTAATGATCTTCTCTACAACTTTAGGGAACCATTTTTTTTAAAATTTTTATTATCTAAGGTTAAAAATTCAAAAATAATAAAAAATGATTGCTCAGTAACTATGATAAGGGACACTATAAAATAATTGAAAAACGATTTGGTAACTTTTTTTCCAGTTTACATTTTCAAAAACTTTAATTGCATAATTTTTTTTTATAATTACAATTAAATATTGCATAATTACACTTAAATGTTCAATTTTGAAATTGAATTAAGAAATTCATTTTTCAAAAAAATACTGGAAAAATTTTCTTGCATTCTAAGATCAAAAGCCAAAAAGCACCAGTGTATACAATACTATTTTTTTTTATAATGTAGAAGGTTGGCATTTTTTATTTTTAATTAAATTAAAATTAAAAGTTCCATCCTTTTCCAATAGAATAATGTAAAGTGTATCATGCCAATTTATTTTCTAGGAATATATTTTCAAGTATATTTTAACAATCAAGTTTATATACCTGGAAACACCAAAATGACCGCTTATTCACATTTTAAATTTTTAGTTGCTCTTTTTAGTTAACTAATTTTTTTTCTGAAAATTTTGGAAAAAAATTAATTTTTGTTTTTATAACTATTTTTTTGTCAATTTTTGAAATAATTAGCCTATTCTAATATTTTGGGATTGGAAATATTTTTTTTTTAACATTTAAGTGTAAAAAAAAAATTTGATATTTTTTGGGCCTTGTTGCTTTGAGAGAGATCAACTGGTCACCCAATGTGTGATCACACATTGTATGATCATGCATATTGTGATCATACAAAAATAATAATAAATAATTAAAGATCGCAAAATTTTTTTTACTGATCATAAAAAAATAAAAGTTTATATTCTTTATAATTTTAAAAAAATGTAAAATTTTCTAACATATTGCATGATTTATTGGTTCTGTTGTTGTCCTAAGTCACAACATTATTTTCCACAAAAATTTTTACTATTTCTTAACCATGCTTATTTATAATAATGCATGTTAAGGACTTGTAACACATGTTGTTGTTGTTCTTTTTTTCTTTATTCTCCAAACTAAACTAAACTAAACTAGTTAATTAGACTTAGATGATCAAGATTTGATGCTTTTAGCAGTTGAATATCAGTGGTGAAAATTTCAAATGTGAAATAAAAATCAATTAGTATTAAGAAAGGTCATTAGAGAAACCCTTGACTTCAACTGAGGCAAAATTAGAAGTATAAAATGCTATAAGTAAATATGAAAACCCTGTCCCATGTACGATTTGCAATGATTTGATGAAAAATGAGAGAGAGGTGTAAAACTTCACATGACCAAGAAACATTAATAAATATTAGACTTAAAATTTTTTATCATACTTAGACTTTTAATTACTTTTACTTTTTTTTTTAAATATTGATCACACGTATTTTTTTATCGATCACATAAATTTTAATAATGATCACAATATTTTTCTTTTTTTTTTATTATTATTTTTGTATGATCACAATATGCATGATCATACAATGTGTGATCACCAATGTTCACCAAACCGTCAAATGTATAGTGATCACACATTGGGTGACCAGTTGATCTCCAAAGCAACAAGACCCTATTTTTTTTTGTCAAAAAAAAGATTTAAAAAATTATTACAAATTTTTAACTCTAGGTATGGCAAATTAATTTTTTTTGAACCTGGAAATGAAAAAATATGTTAATTAATTTTATTTCCCTTAAATTTTGAAATTTTTTCTATTTTCGAAATTTAAACTAAATTACGTTTAGTCGACTTAATTTTAGTTAACTAGTTTTTAGTTGACTTATTTTTTGTTAACTAAAACTAATGGAAAACTCCCATCACTAAAACTTCCTATTAGTGTTGTGAAATTAATTGATGTTTAGAAAGAAAAATAGATAAAAGTAATTTTTAAAAATAATTTTCCAAATATTGAGATATAATTTGAGATTGAATTTTTAAAATTTATTTATTCAAGAAAAAATTTTGCTTTATCAAATGTTTAGTAAATATTATAGTCGAGGTATTTTACGACTGTCACTAAAGGTTAGTGTATTTTCAGCTCACCCCGATAAAACCAGTTTTTTTAGGTTTTCATATACGTTTATTACGAATATCCTATTGAAAATAGTTAATTCAGATAGTCCTGTAGTTTTAAATGACGCGAACCTTCAAAAATGATTAGAAGAGTTGCGGTCATTTTGATCGCTGTTAGTGCTTCTAGTTATAAAAAATTTTGGTGCTTCTAGTGTTTAATAGTTTTTTAGGTTAAGAAGTTTTGGGTAAATATCGATAGAATTAATTATTTAACAACTTTTTTTTTTTTCAAATTTTACATTTTCAAAAATTTTTAATTGCATAATTGTTAAATTTCGAAAATGAATTAAGCAATTCATTTGAAAAAGATAAAATAGGAAAAAAAATTGCCATTTGTTTTTTAGTTTGAAAGTCATAGATCATAAATTCTGAGTATTAATTGAAAAATTTAAAATAATTTGTTAAAATCAACTGAAAACTAAATTGTTTGAAAATTTACTTTGAAATATTTATTTTTTAAAAAAAAAGGCATAAAAATTTGTAAAAAAAAAATTTTTATAACTAATTTCTAAATCGAATTTGGTCAAACAAATAAAAAGGTTTTCAATTTTTTTTGGTTCTAATTTAAATTAAAAAAAAATAATTCCATAATACTGTTTTGCTATTGAGTATTCTGTCCCTTTTCTCTCTCTCTCTCTCACACACTCTTTCTTTCAAATGTTAATTCATGTTAGCTTTAAAATAGAATAAAAAAAAAAGAATTAGTTAATCAGCTTTAAAATAATTAAGACAGTTAGTTAATAATAATTTTTTAAAAAAGGGATATAAGTTAAGGTTAGTTAGTGGCACTAAGCATACATTAACAACTATAAAGATAATTAATAGTAAAAAAAGTAGAGAAGTATAATTAGTGTCTCAAACTTGGTACCCAAATCTAATCTAATGAAATAAACATTCAATTTTAATTAAAATAAAAATTTTATTTATCGTTCTAATAAGTACAACAACATCTAAACATTTAAAAATAAAAACAAAAAATTCGAAAAAAAATTTTAAACAAAATAAAAGTCTTTTTCTTTCTCAACATAAAAATTTTAATTTAACTCACCAATGGGGGTATAATCTAACCAAAGATTATGGATAAAATCATATAGAGTTCTCGATACCGTAATCTTAGAAAAAAAAAATTTTAATAAAAAATATTCAAAATGTTTTTTTTTTAAATATAATACTTTATAAGGAGTTGGATTGAGCATTCTTTTATGATCTGTTCTCAAATGATTTAGTTGAAATTTAACTCTGTCTCTTATATTTTGAATTGGTTCTACATTTTCTTGAATTATTTTACCATCTATCCAAACGGGTACGAGTAAATTTTCGACTTTACTTGGTGATAGATAAGCTCTTTTTGTTTCTATAAAAGGATGACGACATAAAAATGCCTCGCCTACTTTTGGTTCTGGTTCATCTGATTTTGTTAATAAATCCACTAATGGAATTCCCTCTTTATCGTATAAACGATAAGCATTTTTTTTGCCTGGAAATGTGGCTTTTTGAACATCTTCACTTAATTTGACACAAGGTCTACCATTAACTTCGACAAGTTTAAAAACACAGCCTAAAGCTGGTTGTTTTTGACAAGTAACTAAATGAGTACCAATGCCAAATGAATCAATTGAATGACCTTGCATATTAAGAGAGTGAAGAATGTCTTCGTTAATGTCATTACTAGCGACAATTGTTAAATGTTCAAAATAATCAACTTGAAATATTTTTCCAATTTTTTTAAAAAATTCTCTGACTTTAAGTGACAAATAAGCTAAATCGCCTGAGTCAAGGCGAATACCTCTTGCTTTATAACCAAGCTTATTCAAAGCTAAGGCAACTGCGCAAAAATTTGGAATACCACTTTTTAAAACGTTGTATGTATCAACTAAGGCAAGAAAGTCTGTTGGAAATGCTATAGCATAACCGACAAATGCTGCTAATTCACCTTTATTCGACTCATTTGTGTTAAAATATAATTCGTGTTTTTCCATTTGATTCAAATAGTCAAATGCCAAATCGGCTAGGTCTACAGACTCACCCGAAATTGCACTTTTTATGTGCTAGGAAAAAAAAATTAAATAAGAAATTTTTTGTCACATTTTTTATCTAATTTTAATAAGCTAGAATAATTTTCTTGTTTTCTATGAGTATAAAATCGTCATTTATTCTAGAATCTTTTCTTAAAATCTTTTTACAATCATAATTTTACATTTCTAAAATAATTGAACAACTTTTTCAAGCATTTTGCAACTTTTTTTATTATTTTAAATTAAATTTTTTTTTTACATTCACATTTTTTTACATTTGTATATTCAATTTAATGTTAAAAGTTAAAATTGGAGTGGAAAAAAAAGAAAAAAAAGCTGCCATTTATTTCGAAACAGTTACAGAGCTGTTCAATACAGCATGAGAAAAAAAAACATCGAAAACACTGTTTAATCGAAAGAGTTTTATAAACGGATAAGAAAAAAACGTGTGTTTTTTCTGAAAAAAATCGGGCCAGTATGTAAAAATCGGGTCAAAAAAAATCATGGTAAAAAAAAATCGGGTGTAAAAAAAATCGGGTCAAAAATAATCTGGTGTGAAATTATCTTGTCAAAAAATGATAATTAAATGCTTTTTAAAAACAAATAAGAAAAATTTCTCAATTAATTTAATGCTCACCCAAATTACTTAAGTACTCGATATCTTTCGGTCTCTATTAAGTCTATCTAAATATACCTGAAACTACCCGAAAATTCTAGATAGATAAGCTTATTAATCATTTTTAAGATGATCACTAAAGTAAAATTTTTAAAAATTAACGATTAAATAAGGGGTGTTTCTTTATTGAATTTTTCAAGATATTAAAAAATTTACCCAAAAAAACTTCTAAGTTATCAAACAAATATATCGTTTTGTAGCTCTAGACCTCCTCTACCTTATATGAAAGTTAGTTTTTAAAAAATAATTAAGATCCATGAAAAACACCCAGCGTTTTTTTCAAAAAAAATGGTCTTTTTTAAATTTTAGATTCAAGAGTTAGCCTTTACTTAATCGAAAAATAGAATTTATATCGATTTGATTTAATTTTTGTCGCTACCAGACTTTCTCATGACGGCTACTTTTTTTTTATACAAAAAAGTAAAATCATCTGATGAAGATGAAAACGTATCAGAAGAATCAATAAAATTATGAAAATAAAGAGCTTGTCCAATCCCACATTATATGTGAATGTAATACGAAGTGTAAAACGAAGGAATGTGAATGAGCCAATTTTAATAAATAAAAATACATTTCATTATGCCATCTTAATAAAGTCTAAGGTGCCTCAAATAATAGTAATACTTTTGTCATCTTTCTTAGTTATTTTTTCTTTTAAAAAATTCTTTTTCTTAGTTATTTTTTTTTAGATATCAAGAATCATAAAGCCCCTACCAAGTATGATCAAGAATTAAAAGTTCTATAAGACAAAAAAAATCTGCATTTTATTATATTATAATTAATAGAATTTTTTAGATTTTTTGTCAACATCAACTCCCCTTTTTTTTTTTTTACAAAATAGTAAAATTCAAGTCGAGACTTTACCTTAAAATTTTAACTAAATAAAGTCTAAAAAAAAAATTCTTACTCTAATTTTAAGATCTGACAAATCGTTAAAAGACGAAACAAACGAATGTGCATGTGTACCTTTGATTGGAATGCCGTACAATTTACCAGCTAGTACATTACTAGTTCCATCAAATCCACCCATATAACAATATTTCGACGCACTGAGACCTCCATCAGGTCCTTGAGCTCTTCTCAAACCAAACTCAAGTAAAGATTTATTATCACCAGCAGCCAATCGAAATCTCGACGCATTAGTTGTCACCAAACTAGCATAATTAATAAGTACTAATAAAGTAGTCTCTAATAATTGCACAATTGGTAACGGACCCTCCAATCTCATAATAGGAATCCTCGGAAAAACTAAAGAACCTTCTTTATGTGCGTAAATTTTTAATTCTTTCAAATTCATATTTTCTAAATAAGTGAAAAATTCCTCTTCGACATAACTCGGCATTGTTGACTTTAAGTATTCAATATCCGAATGTGTGAACTTAAAATCTTGAATGTATTTGATACAATCGTCCAAACCGGCGAATATTGTATATTCACCTTGAAATGGATTACGCCTAAAGAACAAATCAAATACGGCTATGTCATTTTTTTGATTTTTCCAATAGGCATATGCCATTGATAATTGATATAAATCAGTTAGTAATGGTTGTACAGCATTGTTTAATTCATATTTAGTAGTCAAACGAGATTGATTCTCGACAAAATTCGACTTGTCAGTAGTGCCATTTGTCAAATTACCATTTAAATCTAGGACGTCCACTGTTGTTGACATAGTTTTAAATTTATTGAAATATTTCAATTTAGAAAATTTTTCTCTCTAAATTAAATTTTTAGGAATCAAAAAAAATAAAAAAAAAAGAGCTAAATTTATCAAGAAAAATATGCGAAAAATAAAATATATTTTTAGTAATTTTATTAGCATAAAAAAATT
The DNA here is from genome assembly GCA_002922825.1 of Brachionus calyciflorus. Classification (NCBI taxonomy): domain Eukaryota; kingdom Metazoa; phylum Rotifera; class Eurotatoria; order Ploima; family Brachionidae; genus Brachionus; species Brachionus calyciflorus. The sequence continues at coordinate 1,317,504 of NTPY01000678.1, forward strand.
ATTTTCTTGAAAAGAAAAAAATTTTTTTTTTGAAATTGAAAATAAAAAAAAACGGATCTCGAATTGCCAAAACCAAATAGGCCAAAGACATTCTTGCGAAATTTAATTGATGTCAGAATTTAATTTTTTTTTTTTCTTAAAAAGTAACAAAAGAAGAAAGAGAGAATAAATATTTCCATAATTAATTGGTAACTTTTGTTAATATTTGTTGTTGTGCCAAGAATAAATATTTGAATTCTTTTACGTTTTTTTTTTTTTTTTCATTTTGGTTTAAATAATTGAATGGTAACTAGAAATAAATTTTTTTCTTCTTCTTCTTTTGTTCCATGCAATTTAAATCGTTTGAAAAGAAAAAAAAAATTTATTCCGGCTTAAAAACTTTTTTAAAATTACGTGTGAATAAAAAGATTTATTTAAGTCAACTAATTTCCTTTTTGAAAATTTTGTATGACATGAGTTTTTCTATTATTAAAAATTAAATTTTTTAAAGCTTATTAAATTGCATAATACGTTATTTTTATTGTTAACCAAATGCTATAAAAAAAAATTACAAGAAATTTGAAGTATTTAATTAAAGGAAAGCCTTTTCTTAATATCCTGGATACTTTACCTTTTGAAAAAAAAATTTCATGACAAGAGAGAGTCACGTTTTATTGAATTCACTCTTTTATAAAACTTAACCAGCACTTTACTCAATAAAGTCCTTCGGCTTTAAAGTCAAATAAATAAACGAGCAAAATTTGGACTTTTTAAATTAAGAATTAAATATTTTTGAGTTGATTTTAAATTAAAAAAATTTGAACAGCTAAAACCAAAATATAAAACTGGCGCAAAAATTAACTGTTTTGTTTTTTTTTTGAAATTTTTGACGTAAAATTTAAAGCTTTGAGCTAAAAGTAGGTTGACACGAAGCAATAGAGAAACTTCAAGGGTTTCTATTGCTTAAGTCATTTATAAGTTATAAATGTTTTTTTGAGGCAGTATAATTTTGAAATTAATAAATGCAAATTTTTAGAGTTTGCCTTTCTGTTAATATTACATTATTCTTGAACTGTTATATATTTAAAAAAATAATTCTCACTTAAATTCTGAAACTATGAAATAGGAGAAATACTTTTAGCCTTTTTTAACTTTGGATTAAATTTATTTGAGCAATAAAAAGTACCAAAAAAAAAGTTTTTTTACATTTCTTTAAAAAACTTTTTTTTTTGATACGGGTGCGTTAAGGGTACGGGTATGCCGTAAAATTCGCGAGAAATGCAATATAATTTATATAGAAAAAGATAATTTATCTTAAGTTTATTGTCTTTTCTATTAGTCTCTATAAAGTTGCCAAAAAAAAAGATTTAAAAAGACAGTTTTTAACAAAATTCTTTTTGAATTCATGAGATTTTGTCGTGTTCGTTTTTTTTAACTTTGAGAAATTATCTTTATCTTTTATAAAATCAATAGATTAATAATTTTCAAGGGGATTTATTTCTTTCTATCACTAATTTTTAGTAAAAAAAAAAAATTTTTTTTTTAGTACGGTTCGAGTTCGGGTACGGTACGGCGTTAATTCGATAGAAAAGCTGTACTTTATAGGAAAAAATCAAGTTTATATTAAAAAAAGAGTGTAATAGAGACTCATTGATTTATTGTAGAATAGAGAAGTTGAACTCCCAAAAAGTCATTAAGACCTCAAATAAAAGAGCTTGTACCTGAAAAAAGTATTGAAAAATAATTTTTAACATTCAATTGATGTAGTCATACAGCTAGATTAAATTAAGTCTTTGTTTTAACCATTAAACTTACAAACTCAAGTTTAAATTTAAAATTTTCTGTAACTTCTGAAAAGCAAATATTTCGTTTGCTTTAAAAGCTGATTGACGTACGAATTAGTAGCATTTGGACGTATTTTAATCCAAAATCGAGTTTTATTATAGAATTTGTTAAAATTAAATTTAAAAAAACAAAATTTTAAATTAAGCAGTATAAATTTGGAATGAAAAGGCCATTAAAATGTGTTTTCGTATTGCTGTTAATTTTTTTTCATTCGATTTAAAAATTTCTAAATTACCTACTTTAGAATAAAATTGCTAAATTTTAAATTTTCTTTTTTTTAAATAAATTTTAACAAATTTTATTCAAAACTCGATATTGTGATTAAACTACGACCAGATACTTTTTCAAAAAATACTTTAAAAGTATTGATAGTATCAAACGTATTTGAAAAAAAAATACTTGTACTATTATTGAGTATTAGACAAAATACTAGAATACTTTTTCTAAGAATGCCTCTAGGGAAGCTTAAAATACTTTTTCTACTAAACATCATAGAAAGTCTTTTGACAAAAAGTATAAAATGTTTCTTCAAAGCACTTAGATACTTTTTCGAAATTTTCGTTCGAAAAACTTAAGAAACTTTATTATTAGACTTTGGTAGTGAAGTTTTTTTAAAATAGCAGGTATCATTTACCCAAACAAATTCATAAGGAATTACATATTTATCTCAGAATAAATAATTTTTGTGAAATAAAATCTTTCCTAATCATTTTTAGTTTTAAAGTTACCTCCAAATTATACAAAAACAAACTAATTTTAAAAGAAAAAGAAGATTTAAAAGTAGATTCTTTTTGTTAAGGAAGCTAATAATCAACTTAAAATTCAATTAATGGCTCCTTAAAACTCTTGAAAAAATTTCTGTTAAATTTCAGCGAAAGAAAAACTATTGGATTCATAATAAATTCAAAAATTCTGAATAGAATTTTATATTTTATTTAGAGTTTAAATCTACAATTAAAATAAGCAATTTATACAAAAAAAAAGAGATTTTTTTTGAACAATTGATTCATGAATCTAGTTTCATGTAAATAAAAAAATTCATGACTAGACATGAGAGCGCATTTAAAAAAAAATTGAAATATTACATTTATAAATTCATTAAAAAAAAAATAAAGAAATATAAAACTGTGTAATTCAAAAATTTCGTAATTTTAAAATAAAAAAATTGGATTATTTTTTTTTTCTAAAAAACATTCAATTTTTTCAAGTAATTCTTCATTGATCCATTCTCGAAAAATTGATCTTCTAGCAACTTGGACATTTTACCAATACTTAAAAAAAATAAATTATAAAATTAATATTCTTAAATTTTATTTGAGTTTTTTTTTAATTCGGTTGATAAGAATATGCCCTTATGATTAAGTCATTAAATTTTTAATCTTTTTCATGTCTTTTTTATATTGCTTTTATTTGAAATTATTTTAGTATAAGCATGTTGAGATAGAAAAATTTCACCCTGGAGGAGGTGGGTGGTATGCTCTGGACACTCAATTCTAGAACAACAAAAATAACGAGATTTATATTTGATCGTTTCTAAATTATTCTTTAATTTATTATATTTGTGTTCAAAGCTGCGAGAGACAGTAATTGATTTTTAACTTTCAATTACTATTTCTTATAGACTCCCAGTCACCACAAAATTATTCAGCTCACGAAGCTTGTCTAGAAAAAAAATCTCATTTAGCTCGGCTTTTAAAATTTCTAAATTAGCTTCAACGGTATCAATTTTAATTATTCTTAAAAAGTTTTATGTGAATGTTCCCCAAACCATAAACCCCAGTTTTATTTTCGGTGTTTTTGAAACCTGATTATCAAAAATTTGGACACAGGCTATTCTTTTTTTTCGAAATATATTTAACATAGAGTTTGTTAAATATATTTCGGATCGAAATCGGTGATTTTCCTAATAAAGACTTCGCGAGAGAAATAAAACACGCAAAAAAAACTGCTTTAACGTGGGTGTTTTATCAATAAAAAAACGCTTAAAAAACATGAAAAAAAAAACAGATTAAACGGCATAATCTTTTGCAGAATAAAAATGTTTTTTTTTAAACTTTTCAGGCGATTTTTAATAAAAAAAAAGTCAAAAAATTGATTTTTCATTTTTTTTTAATCTGTTTTTTCACCTATCGCCAAGCGGGTCAAAACTGCTCAAGCAGAGTTCAACTGGGAAAAAGGATATCAAATTTTCCAAAATGTAGAAAAGTCAGTTGGGCCCCCTATTTTTAGGGAGTTTTGACCCGTTTGAAATCTTTTCCTATG